>DWME01000418.1:0-34047 GCA_018244795.1 Parelbella ahira ahira | reverse complement strand
CTTAAACGTAACTGGTGAAACGTGGGGGTGTAGTACACCTCTCTGCCTACCCCTTCGGGGATTACAGGCGTGATGTTGTTTTTGTTACGTATAAAATAACATTACGCCTCACCGCACGGTACATATCACGGCGAAATACGCCGAAGAGGTAGGCAGAAGATTGTAGTACACTCTCATGATTCACAGGTTCTGATATGCGTCCTACTATGAAATAAGAATTGAGCGTATTGCCATACACCACCAGGCACAACTCAGACGTCGCGCTACTACTGAGAATTCCAAGTTAGAAAAGTCCAATAATATGTACACATTGAAAGGAATCAATATTTTTTTTATAGGAAACAGTGATAAAGTTTTAGAAATCCAGTAGAAATTTCTCAGTCACAAAGTAAATCAGCATTCAACATATTGTGTTTCAAAACAGTGGGCCAGCCAAGACCGCGATCCATCCAACGGAAGTCCATTACACGCCATTTGACGTACTACTCTGATTACATTCGGAAAAGTTAGTATATTATTATGTCAAAAATAATCAACAATCTTTTCACAATGTTGTAATTTATTATCAAATTTTATTATAGATTATATATACTTAGATACTATTAGGTAAATTTAATAGGATCCTAATCCGTTCATTACAGGTCTAATCGGATGATTGTACTATGCATAGCCGGTAAAATTTTTCTATTATTTAACTATATATAAATATTGATTTATTGTTCATAACTACTAATTTTTATTATAGATGTTTATTTCATCGTAAAGTCCGATGTGCCCTTGTGTTCTCTTCATGAACGTCAAAATCATATCTATGTAGGTATATAGATTGCTCGGAGATTCATTCGAGTGTTCCTACGCTACCATGATATCATAACTTTAAACGTTCTTCAATAATATGATTTTGTTAAGTCTTCTAAAGTACCACTCACAATCATAAAATAGTTTATTCTATCAAGTCGTGGCGACATCGATCGGGTGCTAACAACCAGATATACTACTATCGGTTACTTACATTCTCCCCTCGGATTCGCGCAGGACGTGTTGGCAACGTTCCCGGGGGTGCAACGGGCACCGAGCATGCGCAGTCGGGACAGACACAGTGAGTCATCCACTAATGATAGGTTCGGGTCACCAGATAATACCTGCCGCTTCCTTCCGTTGGAAATGAACACTTGCCGCGTGCAAATAATGTTCTTGAAGTTTTTTTTTTTAACGAAACATCTACCTTGATTCGAAATTGTTAATTTACAATTCGTGTCACGACGAATTCAATTTTGAATTGGAAAGCGGAAAATCGCGGAGTTCAGTTCCGTTGGTAACTGTCTTGATAATTTTGTCAAGCATTATTCTTTTTACAATGAATGTAACGGAGTGAAGAGTGACCTGATCGCTCCTTGAGGCAGAACGTCTCTCTGAAACGAGTTCGAGTAGATGCTTATTAATATATGAAATTGAATAAACAAATGTATGCGAGACGGTTAGGTAAATATTTATTTAGATGTCAGTCAATCAGTTACCAAAAATTTTATTTAGTTGATTTGATATAAAGTATTTATGATTCGAACGCGTAATGTTACTTCAACTACGTATTAGCATTAGGTAGTAGGTATTGAGTAGGTATATAAAATAAAACGGCATGGTATATAAAATGGCAATAGGCTCACCACCTATTCCATGAGACTTAAACGTAACTGGTGAAACTTGGGTGTGTACCTACTGCACTCCTCTGCCTACCCCTTCGAAGGTTACAAGCGTGATGTTCCGTTTATAAAATAAAACGAGCTGCATCTATGTATTTTGTTTTAAACAAACTTTATAAAATTCGATTCGCCGGCGTTTCGTTAAAATTCTGTAAGCATTGTTGTGTGCCTTGACCGCCCGTCTCATTCAAAACATATGTCAATATTCCCAACTTATTTGAACCTTATCACATAGCTCTAAAGACTATATTAATATTTTAGAAAACTCCACTGGTAAGTGGTATACGCACCCAGTATTCACCAAATTAGCGTTGTGAAGTCGCGTTGTTCGATTTTGATCCTTTCGCTCATGTGTGTAGAATAGATTTTTGCTTGAGGACGGTGCCAGTTATGTTTTGGTTCGGTTGTAGTAATGTAGTCAGAGTCCACACATATGGAACGGTCAAGGGCGGGCGGTTGTCGGCTGTGAACTGCGAGTGTAGAGGCGTAATGAAAACACGTTCAAAATAAATCATTGTTCCTACTGATTCTAAAGCGTCTACGACTTAGCTCTGCGAGGGAGCGATATAATCGAACATGTCTACATGCACTGAATCATTTTGTAAATTTTACTGTGGGGCAGAACCAGATTTTTCAAAATATAAAAATACATAGAATGAATGACAATTGAATCACTTAGCTGATTTATAAGGTGAGAGTTAGCGATAACAGTTCAAAGAGGTAGACCTAAGCGTATATATTTTCGTGACATTGAAGAGATTCTAAAAAGGCCTTGACTACAGTACTTTTAATAGGTGAGCATGTATCAGAATTAAAAAGTAGGCGAACTGAAAGATGTTAATTTCAAGAAAAAATGGACCTCAACATGTACCACTTACATTCGAATATTAGATACCTATATCGTCAGATTTCTTACGAGTTAAACAAAAAGCGTCGAGTTTCAAATATCTAAGTCCTTATAGACCTGACGTACATATATACATACATTTGTCTGTTTTTACATATGTAGATGCACACGTATGTATGCATGAAAAGAAATCGTTTACTGCATAATTTTATAAATTAGTCATCTACAATATTTGCAAAGAATGTACGGATAAAAAGAGAAACTTCGCTGTATCTATGAAAAATGTAATTTTCTATAGTATCTACAAAGAAATTATTACTGGCTAGTTTTAAAGATTCGTCATCTATAATATTGCAAAAATTGAGAGTGAAAAATTTTCGTCGCTATTTCGTGTTGTAAAGCACATCGCGAGCTCAGACTCGTCGCAGTGACATCACCCACGCCGGAATTATCATAAGATGACTTAACGACTTCAATATTGTCGTAGCGCCTCACGAAACAACTTCGCTTTACATACCTATGTTTGTATTGCAATTGTTGAAAGTTTTTAACGATACTAATTCACTTTTGGAATCGGATTGTTTGGTAAAATATTGGGTATAGTTTTAATTCCAAATGAGAATCGCCTTGTTTTTTTTCGCTGGGAACAATCCAGTAGCTGAAACTAAGTTCTGTTTAATTAAGATATTGCTGCTCTTCACTTATATTGTCAAATAAGTTATTCGCTTGTAAGATTTATTTGTAATAAAAAAAAATAAGACCGTGTCGTTACGCTTGGTACTATTTAGGTGTTAAAAATGGTATAATCTATGTTAAACACTGTTTAACTGTTTCATCGTTTGAGACTAAACTATCTGCTTAATTTAGTTTCGAGCAAGCTTTAATTTAAGTAATGCATTTTATATTTTACTGTTCCATAGAACGCAACCTACATAACATTTTTGTCGAGTGAGTTGAAGGGATATTAATTCTATGAGAGTAGTCCGTAAAAAATTTTGCACACGAAATTATATGAAGTGTGTTCGTAAGAAACGTTTATAGGCTTGTCGTCAGTCCGGCGGGATATCAAATTTAAATATATAGACTAAAATGGTTTTCGCAATTAATAAGCTGTGTTGTAAATACGTTTTGGTATATCGCATATATGATATGTTCGCAGATACTTTAAAAATTAATAGCGTAAAATAGCTTAAAATTCCTCTCGAAAAGATTGCTATCCGAAAGCAGCATTTTCGTTTATTTTTATACCCTATCTTGATCATTCTCTTTACAATCCGCTACCCACGTTATCCGATGCCACCGTGGCTATGACAACGAGACGTCGCCGCCCGACGTAGAAAAACACACCGGGATGGCGCAGACTTATCGATTGCCCTTAGGCGCGTGTCTCTGGACGTCTGTGTGAGCCACAATCAATATTATGTATTAGCGCATGCAACATTGTGAAATCTAAGTTTTAGCTAGTCGCTATACTGTGCAATGGGAATCAATCAAAACCCGCCCTACGAGGACGAAAACGTCCTTAATGGTTTTGCGCTGCATGTCAAAATGTATTCCACGCGACGCGCATAGGGCTCATTCTCGGATCGATAGGCGTCCCAGACGAGGGCACGGGGGACGTCTGTATAATGGTTACGTATTCAAACTGGCGGACTACTATTTCCGAACGGAGTGCGCATGCGTAGTTCGCATTTAATGGGTCAGGGCCTCTCAGTGTGAACTGGAACCCGACCGAGGGTTATACTTAGAACACGCCATCGTTCAATGCGCTATAGATTTTCTCGTAAGCAAACGGACATGCAATGCATAGCATCCCACCGGGCGACTCCGCTCGCTCTAGAAACAATACTGGACTAACCGGTCGCGAAGTAACCCGCATGGAAACATAGACAGGAGTGCTTGTTCGGCCGGCCGGGTGTGTGCAACAGTGTAAATTCCTACATTTTGTAACGTACCGTTCTATACGAAGTGGAACAGTGCTTGTTTCACGGTGAGTAATCTCCTACCTTCCTAGTGAGTTGGGAATATTGAAAATGTGCGAAATGCCTTAAAATTGGAAGCCGGGTGCCGGTTTCATAATTGTTTATAGACGTTAGGTTCGCCGCGCCGTCGCGTCGGCCGGCATCGCCTTTGGGGGGCGTTTTGCGCATCTCGCCTTCGTTGCGCAATTAGCTTAGGCATTGACAATCGCCGAGCTGTCAAGACAGCAAACAAGGTCGCAAGACACGTCACGTAAAAACCATATAGATATGCCGGTGCGGAACGTAAACATCGGTGCACCGAAAACTCTGGTGATGTCATTAGCGTTGAATAAAATTAGCCACGCAGAGCGAAACTATCGGTCGGTTCATTGAGCGACTGGCGGGCGAAGCAAGCGGAGCGCCGCGAGCCGCTGCCGACGAACGACAAGGTAGGGCTCGCTGCAGCGTCGCGACCTTGCGGCGTCACGCCGCGTCACGCCGCGCCGCGGATTATTTTCGTCGCGTTTTGGCAGCTAACGCCTCGCCTGCCACGAGCCCCACTCTCCGTTCCCCGTATATGTTGTCTAAACGTGCTCCTTCTTTTCAGATTGCGACAGACTCTAGCGGCGAGGCTCGCTGAGATTGACGAAATTGTTTCCGAATTTGATCGCGTGTCGGAGAAGATAGACGAACTCCGACAGCAAATCGAAGTGTACATCGCTAAAGTTGGGACTTTCTACGTGTTCGGGGAGGACGACGCCGACGGAGTGCGCGAGTTATCTAAACAAGTTTCGGAATTGGTGCAGCGCACTAAGAAATTCACCGACGAGAGCAGAAGGCGATACGGCGGATCTGCGCCAGCGGACGTAGCGCAAGATTTGTCCGCTTTAGAATTATCCTCAGAAGCGTTAGCTGCAGTGATGGAGGAGAAGGAAAGGGAGTGGAAACGCGCGCGTACAGCACGCACTGAATACGCTGTTGATGTGGAAAATGTTCAAGAATGGATCCGCGCTGCGGAGTTAACCGCTAGGGAGCGGACTCTTCCTCCTGAACCATATAGAGAACGACTGGTTGCTACCAGATCTGAAGTGCCAAATGTGGCAGATCGCTTGGAGCGGCTGACGCGCAATGCTCGTGCAATTGTCGAGGGAAGCCGCGATGCTGGCGAGCGACAATTGATTCAGTCCACTGTCACGGCACTCTCGGAGCAATTCGCGGCAGTTTGCAGCGAGCTTGAAGCCCGGCAAGCGGCTGTAGAAGATGCCTGCGATGCGGTATCCAGATTCCTAACTCTATTAGAAAAAGTCCTGCTTTGGGTGGAAACACAGCGTGCGTTCTTGGCTCGGCCGCTGCCGCTGGCCGATTTACAAGAAGCACAACAAAAACAGACTGAATACGGGGTATGTTTTTACAAAGGACTTTAGGGACGTTAAAATATATTGAAGCCACGACTGTTATATGTATTTTTTTTCTGTTTACAGAACGCACTAAAGAGTTGTAAGCAACAAGCGAAGAATTTAGCGGACATGGCTAAAGAGATAGAAGCAATAGAACGAGTCACAAGTCCAGGGGACTTACCTTCTAGATTAGAAGCCGCAGAAAATGCGACGGTTGACGTCGAGAAGAAATTGGCTAAAACCGTTCGTAGACGTTTTTATTCTTTTCTAACAATGTGGAAAATACTCAAGAGTGTATTAACGTCTAAATATGTTTCAGAATGGATTACTTCAAGAGCTTGCTGAGGAATGGGAGAGATGCGAAAAGAAATTAAAGGACGTTGGACATTGGCTGGAAGCGACAGCGAGAACATTAGAAGCGCCACAAAATGCAAAAAAACCTCTCAGGGACAGGCTAGCTCACAGAGAAAAATTAATCAACGATATATCAACACAGAAAACGAAAATCTCCTACGCAGTGGAGAAGCTCAACGTGAGTGTCCTGATGCCTTGTGTGCGCATCGACATCTCCCCATCGCACATTAACTTTGTGAATCGAATTGAGCTACTTCGTCTATGACCCGACAGTTTCCCTTATACGAAGATACAATGTTATGTCTGCGACAGGTACACTTCGGGCCGGATGGCGTTGCGGCACAGTCGCGTTCGCCTGAAGGTGTCCAGCGAAGTGCGCACGAGTTGTGCAGCGCGCTGGATGCCCTGGCGGCGCAGACTGGTGCTCAAGCGGCGCAACTGGCAGCAGCGTTGGCGCAGCTGGAGGCGTATTGTGCTGAGGTGACGCGGCTTCGCGGACAGCTGCTGGAAGCCGAGCAGTGCCTGCGCCACGCGGCGCAACCCAACTACAGCCCGCGCGACCCAGAGCGCGCGCAGCGCCACCAGCAGGTGAGTGGCGCCCCACCTGCAGCTTTCACCCATACCGACACTGATCGAGTAGGTGGCTAGCGAATATTCTAGTTTTGTTTATCTCCGGGTCGGCGGGCGCACGCCCCCGACAGTATCGCCCGTACATATCACTGGCTCGGCATTCATCTTTTTTTTTCTGTTGCCTCCTCCCGCCCCTCTCTACTAACTCGTGAACCGATATCCTCCGTTAGGAATGTCGCGAGAGAGTTAAGTTGCTGCAGAGCAAGATTCAGGCGCGGAACGAACGAATGAAGCTGCTCGTGCAGCGCGGCGGACCCGACGCCGACCCCTTACGGGACGCGTAGACGCTACCCCTAGTTTATAAGTTGTCGGTCGCCACCGTTATTCCCGAATATCACTACTACGTATTATAATTTTTAATCGCTAATTAGTCACGTTCAAATAAACGATCGAAATCGCAGCCACCGTCTTTCCTTTCATAAACCTTAGCTTCCATCGCTCGCACGTCGCCTCGCGACCAGCGAACACCCTCGTAAATGATGAATGTCCGTACTTGCGTATCAGGAGGTTGCCCGGCGTATCGAAGAGTTGACGCACACCATCTTCGAGCTCGACCCGTACGCGGCGCCGCCGGCCGAGGACGAGCCGGCCGCCACTCTGTCCATGCTCGTGAGCCAGGCGGCGGCCGCGCGCGCACACCGCGCCCGCTCACCCGAGCGACGGCCGCGCGCGCCGGCCGCCCCCCGCGGCGCGCTCGCCGCGCCCGCAGCTTCCAATGCCCGCGCACGCAGCCCAGTGTGGGTGCTGGGTGGCACCACCTATGCCGAGATAGTCAAGGGCTGCGGCTCACGTTCCAGCTCAGTGGGCTCACGGCCGACCAGTGCTCAACGGCTCCCTATGCACAGATCGCAATGTGAGCCTCAGGAACGTGAAGATTCGCCTCTCCCGCCGGAGGACATGCCCGATGGTGAACTTAATATGCCCAGTGTTCGAATCGATGATGCGATAGAGCAGGGTGATGTGCCGGTGTTTAGTGAAACCATGTATGGTGTTAGTGAAAGTGCCCCGTTACTTGGCCATGAAGACGTCTGCTATGACTCCGATCATCGGGATGTACCCGAATATGACGCTTCGGCGCCGACAGAATTTGAAAATGACATGGAGGTTGACACTATACACGGGATTCCAGCGGAATATGAATCAGCATCTGTTGAGATTGGTTATCCGATTAATCCAGTTCCTATTGCGCCAGAGGTGGAGTTGCGAGAACCTGAAAGTAGGGATAGGTCTGTGAGTCCCACTACACGTGGTCGGTCACAGGAAATGTCTTACGCTGAAATCTTAGCACTTGGCCTGCGTAAGCAAGCGAGAAATCAAAATATCACTCCGTTACCAAAACCACAAGTTGCGCAAGTAGAAATGGTTAAGGAAATAGTGGTCGAAGTAGAGAAATCTTATCCTATTCAATATGAATCAAAAATTCGCTCGAGAGAATCATCGACATTTAAGTCAGAAAGAATTGACAGGCCAGAACGCCCGTCACAGCGTAGCCGCTCTAGAGACATGCCAAGACAAAGGCGAGCACCCGAAAAGCGGCCAACACGAGCACTCGAAGTTCAAAATACGAAAAAGAAGAAAACGCCTAAGCGAGTTATTGAGGTTCAAGATTTTGAAGATATTGAGCCTGTTCAAACGGAAAACACTCCGATAGTCTTGTCTTCTGTGCGAGAAAATAAAAACTACGAGGTAACAAAAAAAATACACCATAGTGCCACAGTAATTGAGACAGTACCTAAAGAAATAATGGAAGACGCAAACCCTGAACGTTCAACACCAGATATAGAACAGAAGAAAAGTAAAAAGAAGCATAAACTTAAAAAGGCCAAAGTAGAAAGTGAAGATGAAATAGAAAAGGCTCTTAAAGAAATAGAAGAATCCGATAAGCAAAAGAAGAAAAAAATCAAGGATAATCGTGAGGACAATAAAGATAATATGGCAGATTTTACTGCAGTTGATACGTGTAACGTTCAGCAAACGGATATTAAACTAACAGAAAAGGACCATACGAGTAAACATAAGAAGAAGAAGGGTCAAAAAGAATCAAAACTGGATAACATAATGAAAAAGACGACTTGTAGTACAGAATTGGCCCTAAGAGAAAAAGAAACATTAGAACAGTGTGAAAATATGCCCCAAACGTCTCATGAAGACAGCAGTAGATTGTTGACTGATGAAACGAAATTAATAATCACTATGAAATCATCACCTACATCCACGAACACTGAAAATGAAATTATTCTAGGCAATTTGACTGAAAAGCCTTGTAGCAGTGGTGATTTTATACATATTGAAAAAAGTAATGTAGAACAAGAAAAAGTATCACTAATAGATGATCATCATGAATCAGTTGAAGGTTCAGAACTCGAAGAGATAAATGAATCCGATATTGTTGCCAGTGAAAAACTACGAAGTAAGGAAACGCTAACTGGTAATGAATGCGTAGTACCAGGAAAAAATAAGAAAAAGAAGAAAAAGAAACGTGACAACACACCTGAAGCTGTGATGTTAGATACTGAAACTCTGCAAAAAGAAGAAGTTATAGTTAAAAATATTGAATTACCTTCTATGTTGACTTCAGTGGTAGAGATACAAGAGGAGAACACGCAAGAAGCGTCAAATGCAAAGAAAATTAAAGAGACAGACAATATTAAAGTTTTAACAGAACAAGAAACCGAACTTATCCTTGATAATGAACCAAAAAGCAAGGAAATTGATTTTGAAGCAAATGAAAGGAAAGAGAGTAAGAAAAAACGCAAACATAAGAAATCTGAACAAGAAGACAGTAAACAACTATTAGAGGAAAAATGCGTTCATGACATTACTGGACTTGTAGAATCAGAGGATCATTTATTTAAGGAGGTGAAAACGAAAAAGAAGTCGAAAAGCAAGAAAACAAAGACACAGTTTGATAAACAAGATACTCCAGAAAAAGATGTGGAACAAACAGAGAAACCATCCAAACACATAAGCCAGTTAATACAGGAACCTACTAAAACATCTGTAGAAGAAACGGATTCGAGGGGTGTGCTATGTGATGTTCAAGTAAAGGAATACGATGTTGGAACAAATTTGATAACGATGGATTGGAATACCCTTATGGCAGAGGAAGAAGGATTCCCTGAATCGATGGCCGAACCTATTAATAGACCAGGTTCTGAAGAATCTCTTGTTGACCCAGCACAAATAGCTTCTGAGGTGACAATACTTGACTTAATACACGAGGAAACAGAACGAAGCATGCAAAAGAAAACACATGCTACTCCTGCGAAATTGGAATGTAATATTATTGAAAGTTCCAGTAAAGTGATGACTGAAAGAGAAGATCCGAACATATCTAGCCCATCGGCTGAGAAAAACAATAATGATAAATTCTTTTCTGCTGATGATAACGATGGTATAGAAGTTGCAGAAGAAATTACAACGGTACAACCAGCAAATGCAGAAATAGAAACTCGAACAATATATCTCATTACACATGAAGAAAAGAAACTACCTCCTATTAGAACCGTAAAAGTATTCCGAAGTAAAAGTACCTCCTTAGAAGAAACTATATCGACAGAAAATATAAATATTGAAACAGAAACCACTGCAGATAGTATAATCAGTAAACAAGAGTCTGATAGTAGTGCAAATATATTGCACGAAAATGTAGACCATAAGTCGATTGCAGAGCAAACAATTACACAAACGAAGATTTCTGAAATCCCCAGTACCAATCCTTCATCTGACGTAGATACAACTGTACATTATATTGAAATTCTAGGAGCAGACCAACAAGTTAAAAAGGATATCACAGATTATGGTATTTCTGTTAAAAATTTTGAACGAAAACTTCAAGATGAAACAGCTTCATTGACACCAAATGAAGATGTATTCCCTGTTAAACAGACAGTAAATGATAGACTTCCATATGAGGAAAGTCTAATTCAAAAAGACATTGTAGAAATGCAACTTGACACACCTCAGGATACTGTTAGTGGATGTAAAAATGATGTACTTGTAGCTGAAGGGATGCAACATCAAGAAGTACTACGGCTGCCAAATATAGACAATGATAATCGAATGAGAATAACAGAAGTTGATCAATGTGAAAGTCAGGAACAATATCTTGAAAATATTTTAGAACAAGCTATATTCGGTTCTGTACAAGAACGTAAACGGGTACCTATGATCAAATCAACTTCTATTCCATACAAAGAACTGGAAGAGGAACTAAAACTCTATTCCCTTAATCTGGACTTACATCAGTTAGATTATGACTATTACAAATATATGCTCAATGAAAGGCTTAAGTCCACCTCAATAGAACGAGAAAAGTCTGTAATATCGGAAAGTAAAGAAACAATTGAAGACCAGGTAAAAGAATCAGAACAAAATCTTTGTGCTGTCACTGCGAAAGAGCCTCCAGACATTATTGATATAGGCGATAAACTTCGAGATTCTAGACAGACTAATTTGTCTTTAACAAACGTCCACAAAATAAAATCTGATCAAACGTCATTTACCATTGAAAGTCCACCAAACTTTAACTACCATGAACTACATGATGCTGAAAACGTTCTTGCTACTGTATTGAGTACAATTTCAAATGCGGAGGAATCAGAAAAATGTGAACAAGATAGCACCATGCTTCAATCTCAAATAATATTTTGTGATGAAAGGACCAACGTAATGAATGAAAACGAAAAACACAGAAATTCATTTGATTCTGATTTACCTACTAAAACCGACGAGGATATCTTATTGGAACAAGGACCAATTGAAACTGAAAGCGAAAATGAAAACGAAAAACATAGAAATTCATTTGATCTTGATTTACCTACCAAAACCGATGAGGAAATCTTATTGGAACAAGGAGCAATAGAAAATGAAAGCGAAAATGAAAAACATAGATTTTCATTTGATTCTGATTTACCTACAAATACCGATGAGGAAATCTTATTGGAACAAGGAGCAATTGAAAATGAAAACGAAAAACATAGAAATTCATTTGATTCTGATTTACCTACCAATACCGATGAGGAAATCTTATTGGAACAAGGAGCAATTGAAAATGAAAGTCCACCCAGATTTATGTATAATGAACTACAAGATGCTGAAAATATGTTAGCCGCAGTTGCAACACAACACTTGGGGTCGATTTCGGTACGCCAAACTGAAAAAATGAACCAAGAAAATATAATACTTATGTCTGACACAACATCTCTTTTAAATGCAATATGTGATGATTCTCTGGATATTCATCCTACTTCTAGTGATGCGATTACGAACTACCCTATAGAATCGATACCTACCACTTACTTAGAAATCGTCATCGATTCAGGTTCTATTCTGCCTAACATTGACATCAACACTTCTGAAGAGTCTCGGAGAGCCTTAACAGAATCCACATCCTTACCTGGTCAAATAGCAGAATCTGAGAAACTTCGTCCGTGTTTAAAAACGGATTTAGAAAGTCCTGTCATTATTTCAGAAGTAAATGTAAAGGATGAGACGGAAGAAATTAAACCACTACCAGCTGATGTAGTTGCTGCTCATATTGAGGATATCGAAGATATAAAAGAATTCAAACATGTGGTGAACGCGAAACAGAACCAACCAACATTAGCTTTTGAGCAACCAAGGCAACAAAGTTATCATATAATCGCGGACGCTGAAGCTTTGTTAGCGACTATTCTGACGAAATCTGTAGAAAATATTGAGCAGTTCTCGTTCAATACAGCAATCGAAATACAAGGCGAAATTGAAGAGTATCAGTCTATCACTCATGATATTGTAACAGCTGTAACACATGGTACTTCATCAGTAGAGGCTACGGATCTTCAAGTAGAGAAAGATTTTGTTGATTTACCTCAACTAAAGAAAACTAAAGAAGATAATCATCAGAACCGGTTTGAAGTACCTCAATTTAATTATCATGAATTGCGCGACGCTGAGATTTTATTCGCTACCACACGTATACCGCAAGTATTTGAGGATGTCAAGGAACACATTCTGGATGAATGTAGTTCAACGTCGAAAGACATTTTCATAAACGAATTTCAAAATGATGAATTGGACAGTTCTAACAATATTTCATGTTCGTTCATAGGCGAAATAACAGGTCGCGATTCCGAAACGGATCCTACATTACCTTCTAAACCAGATTCTGTGAAACCGTCAAGAATAATCTTTGAACCTTTACGTCATAGTTATCACGAAATACACGATGCTGAGTTTAAACTTGCTAATTATTTGTCTAATACAATGTCTCAAAATCGGATAATCGAATTAGGCGAAAGTGGTCCAAAAGAAACAGATGTTGAACAAATTAATAAAGATATTATTGGTTTAAATTTAACAGTGTCTGACGATACATGCGTGAAGATAGAGCATAAAGATAACTTAATTGAAAGAATCCTCCAAATCCCAACCGCAGAAAAAGATTCAATAGTCAGCCAGAGATCGGAAATATTTGAATCTATTGAAAATGTTGAAAGTGGTGAAAGGCTTGATGTAATTAAAGAAAATATTTGCCCTAAAGTTGTTGATCCACCATACGCCGGTATATCATCAGATATGTCTAGTGAATTAACTGAAAAACTTGTCGATGAGAATGTGAAGAATAATGAAGAACTTGAAGAATCATTGGAAACTCCATCGAAACCCCTTGCTATCAAAGAAGTCTTTAAAAATATTGATATTTCGGACGCTATTACTTCAAATTCAAATGTTCAAGGTAAACTATTCACTAAATCGATTGCTGCTAAAACTGACGATTTCATTCACCACGAAAGTGAATCTATTTCGTTTGAAGTAGAAAATAAACCCGAAGCCAAAGACAACTCTGCGGAAATTAAATTTGACGGTGACTCTTTTACAGTTGACGATTCTGAGATGTCATTTATTCCTGTGGTTTTCGGTGACGTTAAGAATATTGAAAATACGACTAATTTAATATATGACAACCAATCTAGTTCTTCAAAAATTGCTGATGATGATATGAAAGATTTTGTTATTGTTGAAAATGAAACTGATGATACAGAAACTTTTGAAAATATTACAATGACCAAAGACACCTCACCGCAAACTGAGTATGAAGATAAGAAGGTTAATTTAAATGAATGTAGCACATTCGAACTCGTTGAAGATGCTATCAAGTTTATAGAAGAAACTATAGAAGATGTTAAAATACCGGATAAGTCTGACTCATTTGAAATTGAAAATCTGGAATGCGAATCGCCTTTACATACACCGGAAACCACTGTTCAAATATTCAAGGAAATCGGGGCAGAATTTGATTCTGAAGTTAAATCTCCTGTCGCTATCGAAGGCACTGAGACTGTGGCATCGGTATCTAGTAATATAACAGAATCACCATCGTTTGAAAGCGACTTACCCAAAGATTCATGGGTTTTGTCAGAAAAACCACACGAGCCTGGGTACATTTCGGTATCGTTGCCTAAATCAGATTCAAAAACATTAACTTCTGAAATGTTTGATACGCGTGACCCTCCTAGTGACACAAGTACGGAACAATCTCTAAAAACATCGAATGAATCAAATAACTTACAAGATAATGTTTTAAATTCGACTATAGATCCCGGAAATGAAATGAATCTAACACGTCCCGAGAAGTCTCCTATACACAGTTTGCATGATCTCCTTCCAGAAATAGATTCCATCCCTGAATTTAAGCCTTCTTTCACAAACACTGTATTGTATTCTAATTTATCAGCTGATGCACCTGAGTTCACACCCTCGTATATGTATCACAGCGTTGAGAGTAATGAGAGTGACACCCAAATCACAAACATAGATACTGAACAATCTGTAGTTCAATTGGAACCTGTGCAACTTACTCAAGACACTACACAATCTCCAAATATGACTTGTGTAATTGTATCTCCGTTGCAATCGACCGATTTGAAGATTTTATCGACTAAAACAGTTAGTGAGAAATTGCCTTTACATGATGAATCTGTAATTAAGGATTCTAAAACAGTTGTTACCAAAGAAACTATTCAAGAGGAATCCACGGATTCCAAATCGAAACGTAAGAAAAAGAAAAAGAGAGAAGATAAAGATGTTGCAAATTATTTTGAACCAATAAAAAATGTTCAAGTTGATGATACCGTGTCAGCTATTTCTGAAACAAGTAACATTTGGGTAAAACTGACTGAAGAAGGGAAATCTTATGCAGAAGTTGTAGCCGAAGGATTAGACATAACTGAGCATATCGAAGAGGAAAACATACCTGTACAAGAAGAGCTGGTTAAACCGATTGAGAAGGAAATGGGTGATGTACTAGTTGAGGAAGCCCAGTCACCAATGGTTGAGAATATACTGTTTGACAATGCTGAACAACATCATTCATGGGCAAAAATTGTAGCAAGTAATAGACCATCTCCAGACAGAGCTCCCAAAGTAGAAGAGCACGGTACAGATCCAATCCATGCATCCAACAGACCACCTGTTATTTTAGTCGATGAATCGACCACTGATCATCATAAACCAGAAGTCGAAATGGATGCAGAAGGTTTTATAACAGTCGAAAGGAATCGAAGATCTAGATCTCGTTCGAGAGATAATCGGTCAGCTTCTGCGTCGAAAATACAACAAAAGAGTGACACGCGCGACAAATCTGAAAACAGGTTTGATGCCCTTACATTGACATTAAAACCAGACGACACTGAATCTATACAAAGTAGTCCTTCGGATGAAGAAACAGAAAAAATGAGAAAAGGAAGGAGAAGCCGTGCTTCGAAACCAAAAGAAAAAGAAATTAAACCAAAATTAGGTCACCTAGCTCCAAGTACGTCTGATGAAGAAAAGCAACCAATAAAAAAAGATAAAAGAAAACGGTCCTCGAAATCAAAAGAAATAAAGGATTCCTCTAGACCAGTAGAACAGCTTACGGAATCTAAAGTTATCAATAAAAGTGAAGAAAATCTGAAAATTGAAATGACCCAATCAAATATTTTTGAAAATAAAAAGAAGAGCAAGAAAAAGAAGAAGGATAAAAAAACGGACGTGCAAGTTACCGAAACAACGGATACATGTTCTCCTATTGATATTACATCATCTGAACAGGAGCTTTTTGCAAACCAGAACGAATTCAGACCATCAAAATGCATTGAAACTCCTATGTCTACCCCCGAATCACTTCAAACTCCTGTTAAAGATAGATTTTATTCCGAAGCTCAGTATTGGAAAATCGACCCTCGTGCAATAGATGATTTTAGCAATTTATCAGAAGTCTTATCTATAGAAACAGAGAAAGGACCCGAAAGCGAAGTAAAATCAGACTTTATTGAAAACCATCCAGATTATAAAGCTAGGGAAGCTGAAACGACGCATATCTTAGATTTGAGTCCTACTGAATCTTGTCAAAAAATCACCGTAGAAGAATTTTTAAAAGAAGACATCCAATCACTGGAATTTCAACCACATTCCGATGAGGACAAAATAACTGAAGAACAATCACTAGAAAATAAAATGGCAGACTTACAGCGAGAAATTGAAGAAATGTTATTGCCTGAAAATGATAATTCTGCTATCAGTGATGATATACCTGTGGAATTAATTGACACGAATGCATCTATTGACGAACACCATGATGAAATATTAGATAGTATTACACCCTCATTTGCTTCTCCTGAGCCTGAAGATTTATTCACGGAAATAAAACCAGAACTGACCGATCAGTTTGAAGAGAATGTACAAGTAGATGTTATTAACGATGAACATATCGATGAAAGAAAATATACAAAGGATAGAAGTAACGTTAACATAGAAAACCTTGAAACTACACAAGAAAAACTTGTTCCATCTGAAATCATCGAAACTGTAGCGAAACATGTTAAAACACCCGACTCTCAACAATCTAACATTGTAACCCCTACTAACAACATTTTCGATATTAAAGCTGATAACTTTTGGACCGCAAAATCTATTGTTGATGACGCAGAAAAAATATTAATTGAACAAAAATCGAAGATTATCGCGATTGAAACCCTTCCTGATGTCGAACAAGCTAAAACGTGTGTTATTGTCATACCTGAAAGCAATATAGAGACCGATCTACCGATACTTACAGATGTCGCTATAGAGGAGAATCTTTTAAATGATACCACCAGTTTTTGGCTTGAAAAGCATTTATATCATGATGCAGAATGTCAGTATTTTCTTAACTTAGCAAGTAAATCAAAAACTTCCAACATTACTAACCCTGACATAGTGATTAAAGATGAAAACGATAAAGACAGGGATCCAAGCGGTGGATCCGGTCATTCTTCCGATACAGATGATAATGACCCCAAAGCGCCCTGCGATTCATCATATGATTCTAATTATATTTCAATGGACTTGCCCGGTGGAATTTGCAGCTGGAAAGATCAAAGCTCTTACTTGAGCTTAGACACGCCTACAGATTCCATGACGGGTATTATAAGCGAGGATACACCGCGGTTAGGTACCTATTTGTCAGAGGATATACTAACCGCCCCATCCTCCGAACCGCTCACCCCACCTAGACCCACACAGGAGCCGCTCGCAGAAGATGGAACCCCGATGACCGCCAAGGTGACTGTGCTACCGTCGTATCGTACAATTTTACAATTTATATTTTATGTTTGGCATGATATTTTCACAAAATTTTTAATTTCACTTATTACAAATTTATGTACCGTACGTTGTCGTCTGCCAAGTCTGCCGATCGTCTTGTAGTTGCCAATTCTTGGCATGCACGATGCGCCGCATTAGGTTTTACGCATTTGATTTTAGTTTGCGTAGTGTTTGTATCGCGTTTGTTTTTTTATAAATCTAGTCATGTCCAGTCCGAAATACAACGAGGCTTACATATTGAATCTGATTTTAATTTTTTTTTTGTAATAAAGTAAATATTTGTACAATTCTTGTTTTATTTAAGTTACATTGTTGTTCGTCAGTTTTGTTACCCTTGTTTATGTGGAATGCCAAAATATTAACGCTACAAGACGAACGACGGCACTGACGCTTTAATTGGAGATTTATTTTTTAGATGCTTTATTTGGGCTTTAAAGTAATGACCATAGACAGAATCAGTTGACATATTGTCTGCTACCGTTTATTTTGCAAAGGTCAGTCATACTCTATGTGTATTTGAATGCTTTTGAATTCCTGTTTTAGTAGATAACTATATTTTTTGTTATGGATGAACACATGAAAATGTACTTGGAAATTTGTTTTATGGAGTGTTCACCTTTATTGGAGAGTACTGTTTCTGTTTTAGTGAAATGATGTATTTTTTGTACCTGTGATTCTGATTTGTTTGAAGTTGTTTATCGGAGTGTTTCGTATCAAATGTGCAGTCACACAGCAGTGCTTAAGGTTTCGCTGTTACTACGTAAAATGCACGCATTCACGCAATTGACAATAACTAAATCGACGTACTAATCTTAAAAACACTGTCAATTACATAATACTCTTAAAAATACCCGCCTACGTTACAAAACGAAATTTATTATGTTCGAGCCGATGTCATTTAGTTTGACACTATAAATAAAGGCGTACAAAGTTCATTGAACTACGAAAACAAAATATTCGGTTATTCGTTACGTTTGTACGGTCAGTTGTTTTTGTTCCTATTTCACATATTCAAATGTGTCTCTTAATACTTTTAAATATTATTTATATAAGTAGATATATAACTGTTACTGTATTACCCCTTATAGCAATTTCGCTTTCATCGCTCCTCACTGCTTACTATGGTTACGTGTGATGACATTGATACGAGACACGTCTTTGCTTAGTTTAAAGCCCCAAATTGATTCCTCGTTTGATGTTTAACAGAATGACCAACGCCCATATTCTATCCACACGCATGTCATGCCAACATAATATAGTGGACGTGTATGAGATTTTTCGTTGTTGTTTATTGTGTTGCTAACTAACGGCCGAATATATAACAACTATGTCCCGTCACAATATCCGCAGAGATTTAAAAATAAAATTGTTATAAATTCTCTATTAATATTTTTGTTGTTGCGGTTGTTGAAATTATATTCATGCAGTTGTTTATATCTTCGGCCATCGGTCCGTGCATCTGGAATGCTAAATTGGACTATCCCTCAAGTGACTCAAACGACGTGGAATTCGGGAGACAGCGAAATACACTATAAAAAAGTTAGAGATACCTCGAGAATAGAACTAGGCGTGCGAAAATTTTTGTTGTATAAATAATGAACATCGAATTGTCAATCCTCACAAATGCTACTTATATTTTTCAAAATGTTCAAATATCACAATGATTTTCTTCATTTCTACGAAATTATAAGGTATTCTATGGGATTTCTATGGAATTCTATCAATTTTGCAACATTGATGATTTATTTTCGACTGCTGATTACATACAGCGTGTCTGTTTGTTTGATATCTTGATCGAGCTAGTTCAATATTGGCCAATAATAATGGTGATTAGAACATAAATCATGCATCTAAATGTAAATCCCATTTGTCAGTTCCAATTCACAGTCGAGTCTATTTTCGCATCTCGCAGTTCCACCTCGCTGTCACGCTACGTAGAGTGTGGCTAATATAATAATGTGTTCTCAGGATGATTTATCTAACGATATTGAAACACTGCTCGAGGAGATAAGGATAGTTCAAGCGAATCTGACAGATCTGCCGAACGAAAGCCTCGAGGCCATGGAGCGGGGACTGCGGGTGAGTTCCATTGTAAATAATCCAAAATTCTTACACGTGTGTATATATGTTCCACAACCAGTTGTATATATGTATAAGTGTGCCCATTTCGTAGGATGATGTGCGACCCTTGTTTTAAAATAGTATCTACGAGTAATCCGCCTTCCGACCCGTTCGCTATCCAGCCGTCCCTATTCTCAGACTCGCTATTTGAGTTCGACTCCACGTGCTGCTTTCATTCTACGCTGTCTCGTTACATCTGAACCGTTTCAAGACCGCATATTGTCAATGGAATTTATCTACGTCAATACTTATTTAAAATATATCATAGTAATAAAGATTACTATTTACAATAAGTTATTCCGGAATAGAACATCATAGATATGCTTAAGGATGTCCAGATATGTAACAAATACTGCGTTACTTTAACACCCTCAAACATGTCCTTTCTATTTGTAGTTATGTCCTGTGCTAACATTAAAGCATTTAATGTGATTTGTGAGTTTCCCGCAACTCATCGTAATAATTCACACTCTCGTGTCCATTATCAATGGTTTCAACGTAAACAAAACTAGAATCCGTGTATGTTCTTACGTAATCACACAAATATATAAATACTTATATATGTATATATTTAATGTTGCTGATGCACAGATCATCGACTGTTTTAAAATCTTTAAATATATGTGCGCTGTGGAATAGCGGGTAAGTGCTAAAACGTATCAGTGCGTCAATGATTTGATTTTGTCCTAAATGTCCTTTAAAAATGCGTTACTAATCGATTCTTAGTAACTTTTGAGCTGTCTTTTTCTCTAATGATTCATTATCTTCAATTTTTCCGTTATCATCGCGTTGCACTTGATCCTCGTCGGTGTGATCGTGCATGTATGAGTTTTGTTCATTAATGATGTCACCGTACCTACACTCACTTGTTGCGCCATTCGGCCGTTAATAATATACTAGTGTTGTGTTTGGCTTTGGCATCGTTCAGTAGGGCACTAGTTCGCGCAACTGTCAGCGCATAGCGCGCGATTCGAATTTATCTAACGATTTGTCGAACAAGATATCGATTCCGAAAAGCGATTAACGACCGATTTTAAATACACGAATAATTGGTGAGTGATTGGTAAAAATTAAATAAGTTGTGAATTAGTTTATCAAATCTGGTTAGAAGTAGTGAAATATAATAATATGCAAGTTCAGCGATTAAAATTTTTTCATCATCAAGTGAAATATTTTTGTGATTTGATCCAGTTTGTTCTGTTATCCTAATAGTCTTCCACTTAATATGAAAGTGTAAGTGTATGAACCGTGTTTTATTTATACTTTGGTTAAAAAGATTTATATTTAATTGGTTTAAATTTTCATAAACATAATATTGTGCTAAACACTTTCGTTGCTTTTTATATTTAAAACACTATATTCTGTTAAAACTCCAAAGTTTCAAATGTGAGCAATTGGTATATTATTAACCAAAGAAAGATGAAATAAAATTGAAACTATTTGTTAAAACTTTTCAGACTATTTGTTAAAACTTTTGAACTGCGAGCAATCGACATGACCTTATTATGTTATTACTCAAAACAAAGTGACATACAATAAAATACAATTAATACAATTCAGAACACAGTGTCTATAATTGTGATTTGACATCGTTTCGCTTCTCATAAGAGGTAATTAAATTAGTTTGTTTACATTGAGAACGTCCCTATCACATAAAGTTCCCATTTATTTACTGCAGCACTTTACTGAAACCGTATCGCCATTATTAATTATATAATAGTTACCGTAACGGTTTCATCGTTACGATACCCGTATGTTCAGCTTTGAAGTTTAATGGTTTCATCCATAATTGATTTTATTTACAAGCTCCCAATAAATCATTATGACCATTTATTGGGTCTATTCTTAAGTAGGTATATATTTATTATATTTTCTGGTGGTATTTCTCAGTTAACTCTATCGATAGAGAAATAGTGGAAAGGTAATAATATATTCACATGAATATAAAATATAAATATGTAGTGCTTATATTTGGCGCTTAAAAATATTCTATATAACTTTATGGCGGGAAGATTTGGACATGTCATGTCATGACATTATTGGTCTATTTATCATCAACATACATAGGTATATAGCGATTGCAGCAGCAATTACAACATGTGAAAATGTGACTAATTGATGCCTAATGTTTATTATTATGTATGTTATGATGTCATACTTGACGATTTTAATTTCATATGTATTCCGTGATTCGTAGTAGGTATACATTAACTTTAGTATGATGATATAACCCGAGTGAGCAATGTTTGAATAAAGAGCGAACGGTCACCGATAATTTTAGCATCTATCTACCATGCTGTAACGTCTATTTTCGCCCGTAAACAGTTTTGTTTAATTCTGTTTACTTAATAACGAACGTGATCAACTGAACGTACAGATTTTTAACGGGCAGTCTGAATTCTTTTGTTTTTTTTCTTACAAATTTTAATGATTCTGCTATTTTGGGAAATTCTCTCATTCCGCATGATTTTATTACACACTTCAGTATTCATGTTGATCGACACTTAGTGACACCATCGACAATGTTATCGTTCCATTGATGGACACGAACCCTCTCAGATTTAGAACTGTGTACTAAGGTGATCAAATGCTCTTTTGCGTACTTCATATTATTATATTTTCGAAAAACGTATGAAGATCCCTAAGATGGAAACTTTTCCATAGGCGCTTTCTTTATCGTTACAGTCTATGAAAATTTACCACGTAAAATAGTCATCCCTTTAAGTAAAAGCCAAGAGGTGCATAACAAAGCTTCGAACCCCGTGATCCCAGTAGTAGGAGGTTTCGTGCCGTAATCATGTATCCGAGTTGTGTAAAAGATGTCCAGTATTACAATTTCAAAAATGATTATTACTAGTACGTTTTTATACATTTATCTGTTATTAAATTTCATTATAACCATTTGTTTATAAATTCTTCTGAATTTTTCTATTTCTTTTTTATACAGTGATTTTTGTGGTAATAAAACCAGTTGAACCTATTTTAAAAGCTTTCACTACTGAGTATATGTAACTTGAACGACAAACGTTATCTTTATGCGATTTTTCTTGTAATATAATAATACTCAATATTTTATAGCTGTTTGTACTACCCAATATTTTTATTCAATTTCAGGAGGGTATAGAAGTTCTTGTCAAGTGCGAAGAGGCTGCTGATCTTCTAGAGCACAAGATTATGGAGCATCGGCAGGATGTAGAGGTGCAGAGCCTGTTGAGAGAGGTAGTGGTGATTAAAGGCCGGATATCTAAGCTGCTTGCCCAGGCGCGACAGGGCTTGATCACCATCCAGGTAAGAAAGGTAACAAGCTTTTTTTTTATTTTTGCGTTACTTTTTTTATCAAGCACCTTTGTTTATTATTATTTATGAGTTGCGTGGTATATATTGTTCTAATGTCGTATATCTTATAAGTGTTTGTTTCATTTCAGGACGCTAAAAAAGAACTAGAAAGTCAAAGCAAAGAAATCGAAGAACAAAATGAAAAAATTGGAAAACTTGATCAATGGCTGGATACAATTAATGGTGATCTAAAAGAATCAATGAAGCAATCGGATGTCCTAACTGAAGAAGATATCATCAGGTATATAGAAATTTATGAGCGGTACATAAGAGAATATGAAGAATATAAAATTATATTGAAATCTATTACTGTGATAAGTGGTGATGAATCTAGTCAGTCGATTCTGGAAAAATTAAAAGTAACGAGTAGGACCTTAGAAGAAACAAGAAATCTAGTCATTGTAGAAATAGAAAGGTTAAGAAGTGTATTGGTACAGTTAAGAACAGCGCCCGAAGTAGTCGAGGATGACATATCACAAACTGACCGTACCATTGACTCTACCTCGATGCCTGAGGAAGTGGTAACTCCAAGAGGAAACGAATTTGATAAGAAAGAAATAAAAATCCAAGAAATCGTTGTTGAAATAGTTCCACCAGAAAGTGAGCCGAGAGAAGTTCAGATTGAAGTGAAAGACACTAAAGTGCCAGAAGAAAAATACACCAGCACAATAGAAACTCAGACTGGTAAAAGTTTAATGTCTGAACCACCGTCTGTAGCTGACAAGTCTGTGGTATGCCAACCGGATACGAAATCTACACATGACGTTTCCATAACCTGTGCTCCTCCACAGGAAATTGAAGTACAAACTAGTGAACCCATATCTGAAGATAAAGAGCTACTAGAAAATATTCAAATAAGACAAACTATATCAGATGGACACGAAACGATTGAATTTGCTAGTCGACCGATTATTAGAAGTCAGAAAACTGAGGAGCAATCACTTTTGGTTGATGCAAAATACCACGATGATAATATGCATAAAGATTCCGAATTAAATATTACACACAGCTTACCACAATCGTTTGAAACTGTGATGGTCGAACCTGACGAAACGACTACTGAAGTAGTTGTCGATGCTGATGGTACAAAGAGAATTATTGTGAAGAAAATAAGAAAAACTTTAATCACCAGACAACAAATGGTTCATTCGCATGAGCAAAGCTCGCAATTACTGGCGCGTGAGTTACCTCCAGAGCAGTCATTCTCTCAAATAACGTTAAACGAAGATAAAGGTTCAGCATCGACCGATCTGGGAGAAGGATTTAAAAGAAACATACAATATCAGAGTTACGGAAGCCAAATCGTATCAGGCCTTCCAGGAAGCGAAGTCACTATTCAAGAATTCACTTCAAAGCCTGATATGGTTATAACAATGAGTAAAGATATGAAACCAGACGAAATAATTCAATTAGCAAAAGGCCAAATACAACCACAAATTCATACATCATCGTCAAGTGTTACCGCTGTTGTGCAACAAGTAACGAAAAGGATAGTTAAGACTAGGCGTCGAATAATACGACGAGTGGTTATCGTTGATGGAAAAGAACATGTTACGGAAGAAGTTGTAGACGAACCAGACAATGTGGAAGTTTTTGAAGAACAAATACCGAGAGTGTCCATTAATGTTAAAGAAAGTGGCGTTCAATTCCAAGAAGTCGATGATTCTAACGACAAAAGAAACAAACCACCAGCCAATGATTTTGGTCCTGAAAAAGATTTACAGCAAAGCAAGGACGCCAAACCATCTGCTGATTCAAATGATACAAAAAGTGGTGTGTCGAAAGACATCAAATTAAGCTTGAAGGCTGATATTCCAGCAACGGATATGATAGCAGACAAAGATATCCAAAAGGCTGTAAAAGATTTCATTCAAAGAGAAAGTGCAAATGCTCCGCATGTATTTTTAAAAGAATCGACCCCAGAACGTACTGTTACAGTCTCAGAAACCATTGAAGAAATGCCATTACAGTCCCACGAGATCGATGTTGATTCGAGCTATCAAGTACAAGAACCGAACGAAGGTCATATAACTTATGTCGGCGGAGATTTTTCAACAATCGAATCATCGTCGACAAAAGTTGGTACTGTTATACAAACCGTTTCAAGAAAAATTACTAGAACCAGAAAACGTATAATAAAACACATAAAGATTATCGATGGTAAAGAACATGTTACAGAAGAAGTTATTGAAGAACCAGAAGACGTTGAAATTATAGAAGAACAACCTAATGTTTCACATACTGTTCAGCAACAGGAATTGAAAACAAAACGTTTGAAAATTATACGCCATGTTCAAATAATTGATGGAAAGGAAAACGTGACGGAACAGGTAGTGGAAGAACCAGAAGATGATATAGAAATTACTTGTGATGACGATACCATATCAGGAAGTGACCAAAAAGATGGGTCAAAAATATCTATTACGAACCTTACATACAGTACTGAAGCAGATCCTTCAGTTATTGCAAATATTAAAGTTAAGGATTCAGTAAACGTAATGAGTGAAAAAACAACTGATGATACATTCAAAATCAAGAGCAGAGATGCAGAACTTATTCCTGAAGGATATCAAATTGGTGCTGCGTGCAGTGAACTAGACAAAGAAGGTGTTGTATTACCATTAAAAGCTGAGATTGCAGTTGTACCTGCTAAATTATCTGAATCTGAGATATTGTTAGTAAAGAAAGGATCAAAAAGCGTAACACCAGATGGAGACAAATTAATTTCTATTAAATTGAAGGAAGCGATAGCGCCAAAAGATTTAGAGAAACATCAATCGGAAAATATTCTTGACTCAACAAAGGCTCTAATTGAAACTGAAGTAGCTCATTCCAACTTTTCAAAAATTTCATTAGATACAACGAAAAAGTCGGAACCCATTGAAAAAGCTGTTTTTAAAAAATTGGATGATACTCCTATCCAAAAATATGAGGTACATGATTTGGATAAAACTTCTGGCATTACGAAGGAGGAAGTAATAATAATTCAACCTACTGAATTGGAATCAACGTCAATAGTACAGACAGAAAAAGAAACAAAGACAGACTTATCTTCACCCAATAAAGCTATCTCAATTGTTGATTTTACTAAGAGTTTGATCGGTAGCGAAATAGATCATTCGACTGTTTTACAATTACCTGTCAAAGGCAGTAAAACAGTTGAACCGGGTTTACTTGTAGATTCTGATGTTAAACAAGTTTTATCCTCCGAAAAGGATTTAAAGCTCACAATGGCAATCGATGATCCGATAACGAAGGAAATACCTAAATCAAAAGAAATTATTAAAATAAAAGCTATAGAACAATCTTCAGACATAAAATTATCACCTGGTGACGAGAAATTGGCTCCTGGACAACAAATATGTAAGGAAGCATCATCCTTTAAGGAGGAACCGATTACAACATTCAAACCTCCAGAAACTGTTTCCGTAAGCCAGTTTAAAAAAGACGAAACAGTTGAAGATACAGTTAACTTAATTGCAAGTGAAAGCTCTTCACACGATATTCTGTACCTTACACCAGGTAATGAGATTAAAAAATATGAAACTGAAACATTGGAAGGCAAGTTAGAAATAAAAGTACCGACTTTCATTGAAAACACTGATAAAGTTGGGCTTGTAACGCCACAGGATGATTCTATATTGAAGGGATTACCGAAATCTTTAGAAGTTGTTAGTAGTAAAAACGAATTAAATCCCACGACGCAATCTCCAGATTTAAAACTGTCACTTGCTGATGAGAGTTTGGCTCCTGAACGAGAAAGCGTCGAAGAATTGTTGCCCTATAGCAATCAACCGTTCACAATATCCAAAGCTATGACTATTGTTCCTGTCAGTGACATTAAAAGAGACAAAACGGTTGAAGATACTATTAACTTACTCGCCAGTGAAACCGATACTTATAAAGATTCACACATAAAACCAGATATAGAAAAGGAACAAGACAAATCTGTAATTTCGGAATTAAAAAAACCGACTCTTGTTGAAAAACCGAATATTGTCCTCAAGGCCAAACCGTCTGAAATATCTGAGACAAAATCTAGTGACGAAATAATTAAAGAAGTGCAAGAACCTTCGACTGATATAACTGCGAAAGAGGAACCAGTAGTATTTGCAAAAGTCATTGACCCTTTGAAATTGGATGAACATAATGTTGATTATATAAAGAAATCTAAAGATGTCACAGAAAATATTACAGATGAGCTTATCGGAATTGAAAAGGAGGTACCTCCTTTAGCACCTATAAATGAGAAGGCTGCCACAACTGAAGTATTACAGCTTAAACCTGAAATGTTTCCATCTAGTGAATCTACATACGTTATTCAGGAGCCGGAAGATAAAATAATTATTATAACTGAAGATCTACCAACAGCTGAAGTATCTCCATCTAACTTAACAACAAGTCTGACACAGAAAACGACGAAAATTCTTACAAGAATAAGACGACGAATAATCAAACATGTACAAATTATTGACGGTAAAGAACATGTAACTGAAGAGGTAATAGAAGAACCAGAAGAGGTAGAAGTTTTCGAAAATGAACCGATAACACACGTTATTCAAGAGGAAGGAGTAAAAACAAAACGCATAAAAATAATACGGCAAGTTCAGATACTCGATGGTAAAGAGCATGTATCAGAACAAATTATTGAAGAACCAAGTGAAGAATTTCTTCCTGATTCGACAGTTACAGCAGTTATAGATACTCACATCTCACAACCGGGTATAACGGATGTCACTGGTACAAGAAAACACGAAAGTGTTATTGACATGACTAAGATGATGTTAGAACGAGAAAGTGCATATGCAAAACAAATGCCTACTCAACCAAAAAAATCCGAATTGGTCAACATCCCCGATAGACTAATTTCAATGAAAATATGTGTAAAAGAAGGGGAACCTATATGTTCAGAAATACCTACAGAAACACAGGTTGACCTTGTTACAAAAGAAAATCTATTAGAACCATCAAATAATCAAGTCATACCTGATGAGGTAAAGGAAGATACGACACAACATAAAACACAAGTACGTCAAGTTGGTAGGGATGTATTTGAATCTCAAATTCACGGTAAACCTACTGAAACATATAGGGCTCTTCATCAGGATATATCCCAACTAAAAAACGATTCTGTGTTTCCAACTGATGAAGTCGTATCACAACAAAAATACGTGCAAGTTCCAAAACCAACTGTAATAATTCCAACAGAATCAAAAACACCTGATGTCGTCACGAAGTTTGAAGAAATTGACAAAAGTATTGTGACCGAGAAAGATCTTTCGCAACAAGCAGATACGCTGACAGCAAAAATTGAAAGAGAAATTTCAACGACATCCTTGGAACAAGACCGTCAAGAAAATGCACCTACAGAATTGGAAGTACAGTCAGCTTTAAAGAGTATTGACGATACTCAAGATGACGGTAATATTACCGTCCATTAAATTAATGAAACTGTAGTTAGTTCTATTTTACCTTTGAACACATCCGTAGTACAAGTGCCTGTGGAAACTGCTAGAGAAAAAACTGAAATGAAACCTGATACAATTGAAGATAATGACCGAACTGTTCAGGAACCTACTGTTGAAATATTCTCGCCTCCAATATTTCAAAAGGACATTATAGATAAGACAATAGAGATGATCATGCAAGAAAGTTTAAATAATCCTGTCGAAACTGAAGTTACAGCCGAGACAGACACTGTTGAGAAAATAATTGATGGCCATGAAGCCAAACCAACAATACACAAATTAGTATTACAAGAAGCACCTAATCAAACAACTGTGCGTGTAGTACCAGTTCAAACGAAGACAGTTCTAACAGAAACATACTTAAGCGAAAGTTCGGAAACACCAGAAGTTTCATACGTAGAACAGTTCGAACCAGTTCTTGAAACATCCGTAGAAAATCTTGATGAAATTGTACAAGGCGATGGTGAACTGCTACCAGAGGCAAAAGATGTGGCATCAACCACTTCAGAAATCATCAAAGGTCAAACAGTTTTGTTACAATCAGATGTAAAGTATGACATTAATATGTTCATTGAATCAGAGCGACATGATACTCATTTACGATCTACTGAGAGACCAAGCATTCCGTCAGGTAATAATGAACAAATTTGTTCATTAGACATAAAAAAAGATTATCCGAATAATCAAACGCAGAAAGTGGATATTTCCTTGTCTTTGGCGAAAAAAGATGAAACCAAACTCTCTGAGCCCAGAGTTCAACTAGACATTACTATCGAAGAAGCAGGCTCTAATAATCCATCCTTACTTAAAAAAGATATCAATGTGGACCTGCCGGTGGATGTTACAATTACAGAAGAGCAAATGAAGCCATCAAAGCTGGAAATATCTAAGAAAGATGAACCTTCCATTAAACCAGCTTCAGAAGAATCTGATAAAGATCACAAACGTAGCAAAAAACGAAGGAAGCATAAACGTATATCTGAAGGTAGTGACTCAGTCGAGTCTCATACTGAAACAGAGAAAAGTTTAATAGAAACGGACAGTTCCTCCTTAGGTCATTACGTGGAGCTACCAACGTCCCCGTCTGTCGAATCTCCAAAGCCTGCAGGTGACCTGCTGGAAACATCAGTAGAAAATATAGATATTGAAGAAGCTTCTTCCGTCATTGACTCCGAGCAAACAGTTGAAGAGCAAGGATACGAACCTGAAGATATTTCTTTAGATCTTGTTCCCGCCGTCGATAGAAAGAAAAAGCAAAAGAAGCGTAGGCCAAATGACATTAGTGAAGAAACTGTATATCCGAAACAAACTACCACTGAAGAGGAACCTAGTATTACTTCTAGCACTGAAATTAAAGAAAAGCCATCACATCAAAAAAAGCTGAAGTCTAAGAAAGGGAAAAAGAAACCAATATCAACTGACTATGAAGTGGTTACGGAACCTGAAATAGAAATAAAGCCTGAGAGCCCTAAGCTAGGTCACGAAACTGTAGAATCGCCACCTCGAGATGAATCATATCATACTATGAGCGAAACGTCAGATATCAGTACAGTAAAGATTGTTGAAGAATGTATTGAAAGCAGTCCTGAAATTATTCCTAAAGAAGTTTCGACAACTGTAACTTTCCCTGTTCCTGTTGTCGAAGAAATTCCTACTCAGGAATTCTCAGTTCAGACATTACCAGAAATAACTGAGTCTGAAAAAGAGGAAAAGCACGATAGTCTAAAACCAGAAGTAACTGATACCGAGCTGCAAACGTCTCCCACTCCTGTAAGTGAAATAACAATCCAAACATCACCAGTAGATGATAAAGAAGTTCATACCCAAACATCGGAAGAAATAACAATTGTAGAAAAAATTGAATTATCTGACTCTCAAATTCAAACTAGTAGAACAGAATCGCCTGAACAAATCACGCAAGCTGTAGCTACAACCCAAGTTATTCCAAGAGATATTGAAGAACCCGACGAAAAATTCTCACAAACGTCAACTCCTGAACATGATTTGCAAAAAGAAGTGCACGAAATTATTACTGAATCTCGTGAAATACAAACGTCACCGCTTCCTGAGATACAAAAAGATGAAAAAAGTACTGAAATTATTGTTAAAACAACTGACACTGATATACAAACAATAAAGCAGGAGATTGTTGATCAGGAGACATCCACTTCACCTGTCAAAGAAAAAGAAGTAGCCGAGATTAGCATACAAACGCCTGAAGTTCCTCTCGTTACTTCATTTACTCAGTCGGATGACCCAGAACCATTAATAGAACAGCAGCCTGTTCCTACGGATACTATGGAAGCCCCCAATATACCACTAAAGTTAGAAATTGCTAAAACAGACATAGTTACATCAGATAACATGCAACAAACATCACCAATTATTATATCTGAAGAACACGACCCCGTAAAAGAGGTAGATCCTAAGATAGAAATCATTACCGTTGACAACACTCAACAAACTTCTCCAAGAGAAGAACCTATATTGCCTATACCTTTGTTAGAAATTCAACGAAAAGATGTAGTCGTTGCTGATGAATCGCAGCAAACAACTCCAAGAGTCGACCCAAAAGAGCCAATTCATTTGTCTGATGTTGGTACTATCAAAAGTTTGGTTTCTACAATTGATAATTTCCAACAAACATCTCCCCGATATTATTCTGAAGATTCGATATCTACTTCTACGGACGAGCCTTATGAAGTACATGTACGAGCGCAAATTTCCATCCCTCAAGCCACAACAGATTTAATTGAAAGCGAACGCCAGGGACAAGAATCGCCACAAAGCACTTTAAATGATAAACACAAGCAGAAAAAGAAAAAGCATAAGAAAAAAGCTGAGTCGCCATTACAATCCCCAGGAAGTCTTTCAGATCCTATTAATGCTGAATTATCTATTTCAGTGACACCGACAAGTGAAGACCTCTCCAGTAAAGATATATCTTCCACAGACGAAGGTATTTCCCATCTAAGTAGTCCTATCCTGCCTGCTAGCCAGGAAAATATTGTATCTCAGCCTAAACCAACTTATTCTGATGTCGTCCAAAGATCTAAGTCTAAATCACCATCTCCAAGTAAAACTATAATACCTAAAAAAGACAAAGCAAAATTATTGGACACTTTAGAAAAACGAACTAAATCAATTGTAGGTTCTAAAAAAATTGGCTCAGATGACACAATGACCGTAGCACTTCTTGTACCCTCGGTAGAAAAGTCTTACGACCTGGTCGTTAATAAGGAGCTAGATGAAGTAAAGAACGCCCTTGCACATAATGACCCACAGAAGGTTGAAACGAGTGTAATCACAGTTATTGAAACGATATCTATATGGTTGGAAGAAATACAGTATAAAATTCAAAGAGATATAGTTTCAGGTAGAAAGCCGACGGACGAAACAATGCGTCTTAAAGCCCTAGAAAGTTACATTCAAAATCTAAAAGAAATCGTTTACGTCACTGAAGTAAATGAAGAAATTATTACTTTGATTGAGACACTAACGCGGCAAGTATCCGCAGTTAGTACTTTGAGTAATCAAAGCTCAATAAAAGTAAAAGAAGTAGAGTCGGAATGGAAACAATTTTTAAAAGATACCAATGTATTATTCCAATCAGTAGAAGATATTAAATACAGAATAGACGATTTAATATTATCACAAATGCCAACGCATATTAAACTTGATGTCCTCGATAAAATTGAAGCTGACAATATTGATTACTCTAATACAGCTAAAAAATTATTCAGAAGGTTAAGATTACTTGTGGAGACAAACCCAAAGATAAAGTGCCCCAAAAAATTGTACATGAGTGATGAAGATATCAGGCAAACTGAGAGCTCTATTAACCTTGAAAGGAGTCGTCTTATGCAACTAAGTTCTCTGGTAGAAGAATACGAACAAACTCTTCAAGACTTCGCGCAAATCACTGAAGTGGCTGAAGCGTTGCTAGATGGAAAAATCATTGTGTCTGATTTGGATCACCTGCACGAAGAAATTCAAAAACACAGGAAATTCTTCGTTAATTTAAGTCATTGTCGAGCGATCCTGGAGTCTCTGGAAGATAATTTAGATTGTGAGACAAAAGCTAAGTACTCTGCTTTACATAATTCACTTCACGATAGAGCTACGACAATAATAGACAGAGCAGCTGGTCGAGCCCAACAAATGACATTAGCAGCATCACGATGGGGTATACTGGATCAAGGCATGAAGGAAGAACAACAATGGTTAAGTGTTGCCCAACAAAGAATTCCAGATCTAACTAATGTGACTTCTATAGACCATGAACAATATATCAATTTATACCAGTCGATCAGCCTTGATGTTTCACACCACTACGCAAAAATGCTCCGCCTGTTATCCATAACAGAAGGTCTTCAGAGTCTTATTGTATGTTCCGGCCTAGAAGCAAAGTGCTCAAAATGTCTCGATACTTTGTTAAAACTTCAGGAAGATATAGATTCAAGATTAGCGCGTTTGACGGCATTTAGAGAGAACTGGCTGATGTTTGACCATCTGATTGATAGAATAGAGGGATGGATGAAATTAGCAAACAGAGAGTTAGAACATATTACACCGGAAAACATTGCGACAACTAGCAATTTACGACGCTTCTGGGAACTAAAAGCTCAACATGAAATGCACAATAACCTTAAGAACGAATCTGGTACTCAATTTGAAAAAGCCTTAGAGATCCTTCCTATATCGGACGAAATGGTACAGAGACAATTCTTCTCTAAAATTGAAGACAAATGGCGTGATTTGTCGGATCGCATCAGCAATATACATACCACGGCAGTTCAAAATATTTCAGACTGTGATGTTTCTTCAAGCGAAAAGCTAAATATACTGGAGGAAGAATTGAGAGAACTTCGCTCAGCACTGGACGGTCTGAAAGGAGTCATCAAGAATGAGGACGAACTCAACCTTTATATCGAAAGGCTGCAAGTAATGACCGGCCGTATCGATAGGATACAGAATGAGCTCGGGCGCCTTAGTTTGCTGCCCACAGCTGAATCGGATAGATTAGGGGCCCTGCTGACACAGTCAGGCATGTTAGATGATCTTATAGCGGAGGAACTTGAACGCAGCCTTCTGTTAAAGGAAAAGATAGTGCAGGTACAAGCCGGAATAGTACGTTGTCAGAAGGGCCAACGCCGGGCTCGCCTCACTTTAGAAGAGTGCGAGGCAGCCGAATGTCTCGGCAGTGACGTGGTGGAGAGAGCGTCGGAGACCTGTAAAAATCTATTAGAAGACTTGGCGTCGCAATGGAGGGATATTCTCGCTTTGAGACAGGCGCTGCACACTTTGCCAATAAGTCTACGCGTCTGTGTGTCACCCACAGGCGTAGAGCGGGACATCTCTGCGTTGCAGGTAAGATTGATTGTATTTTACGTTAGGTAACATTAGCAAATTGACAACCAAAGAGTTATTTGAATGAGATTATCAAAACATATCCCATTCACGATTAATTTAATATTTACAATTAATTATGTACTGTGAATCACAGTCTCCGCAATAAAGTGTTAAGTGATTTTGTGAAAAGTAAATAGATAGTTATTTCAAAATGAAATTCGGTCTCCTATTGTTGGTGCTGAGTTTGGTAAGTTACGAAAGTTATTATAATTCCCG
>DWME01000417.1:0-34078 GCA_018244795.1 Parelbella ahira ahira | reverse complement strand
TGGGGGATGATATTTGATCAGACACGATATCTAATGGACAAAGCTGATATAATTATTAAATATATCGGTATCATTATAAATATGATTGTATGTACAACAATTTCCACAGATAACCGGAGATTGTTGTTCACACTTCACAGTTTGCGCGGAATTATTGAGATTGTTATCCATAGATAAAGGTAGGTATATAGGTAGAAATTTCTTTCCAAAAACAATAAAAAAAAACTGAAAGGTATGTAACCCACTTGAAAGACACGCTTCGCTCCGGAGCCGCGGTGTAGTCCCACAGTATCAACAAATAGAAGCTAGTTGCGCAAAATGTAAGAAAGCACACGCAAATGTACAGCTGGTACCTCTTGTTGCGCTGCTGGAGCCTCTTCACGACCATCGACAACTATATACGAGATAAAGACTCGTAAGTAAAATAGATTGTTGACAGTGGATGTTTTGTTTTGTAAATTCGAAAATAATAACATAACTACTACTTAAATATCTATTCCAAACGTCACCTTCATAGATCTCAGGGTGTTAAAATCGTAAGTAGAATTACCTTCCAAAAGATAGTAAGTAATTTCCATTTAATTTCCATTGCTCCTTATTACTTTCCAAACTGTTTTGAATATCCAACGCGCTATTGTCCTGAGAGGCAAAGCATTGACAGTAATGACAGCAAAGATAAAACACTAATGAAAGTTTAAGTCGCTTTCATTACCGGCCAGTTGGGGATATTGCTCGTTCGTATTTTTATGAAGCATTAGGCTTCATGGTATTTTATTTATTTATTTTTTTATTTTTTTATCCTTTACTGTTGGTAACAAAAGGCGGACTTAATGCCAAGTGGCATTTTCTACCAGTCAACCCAGGTGATGATGAGAAGTTGTGGAATATACTATTTATCTAAAGTGACAAGCTTTTAAAACAGCCTTGATTTTCATTTGAGGGGAAATACAAGTGTGCTGTATTATTATGCAGTTTGGCATTAAAGGTCAATCTCATTCTCTTCCATATCAGGTCTTCTAACACCTGAGAATTTAAGTGATGCTAACACACCATTGACGGAACCTAAGTCCGAAATAGATGAAAATCTACCGAAGACTGATGGGTGTGTCAAAATGGATGTAGATGTTGTTGGACCAGACGAAGAGATCAGTATCGAAGATGTTACAATGTAAGTGTGGTATATTGGGACATGTAATATTATTACTATTATTGATAGGTTAGGTTCTTGTTAGAGTATAGAAGGGTAGATTATGATTTAAGACAATAAAAGATTTTGTTTAGCTCGTCATCCCAATCTATTTGTTCATTATCGATTTTAAAAAAGAAGGCTGTCAAGGATATACAAGTATTTCTTAGACAAATGTATAGGGTGTAAAATGTAATAATAATAATTAAGAAGAATAATTTGTATTAATATTATTTTCTATATGTATGATTTGAATGTAAAATCTATCGTTCTGCTCCCTAGGATTATAATATAATATACGATATTAGTATTATTCAACTAACCCACGCAATTCAGATTTCATTGGATAATTTTTTATTTTGATGTTCCTTATGTTTTTCAGAAAGGATGAAAAAATAAACAAAACAAATTCCAATGTGAAGTACTATGAAAGAACGCTGATATCCTTTGAGAACGACATCAAAAACAAAGCTTACAATCGCTGCTTCCCGCAGCGGAAGCCGAAGAAACGTCGGGACTTGCTCTGCGCTGTTACTAAGTAATTATTGATATTAATCTTATGTAATCCTATTTTATAAGTTCACAATATCTCACTTCAAGTTCAAAATATCTCACTACAAGTTCAAAATGTCTCACTACAAGTTCACAATATATCAGTACCGGCATGCTCTGATAAATCTATATGTACCAATAAATATAATTGGAGTGTCTGTTTGTAATAATAAAATAACCGCTTTTTACCAAATGCATATGTATGTATACACGGCACAATATACCAAAATAACAATTTTGCTATTTTTTCTGTCTGTCTGTGTGTTTGTTCCGGCTAATCTCTGTAACAGCTGGACCGATTCTGACGGGACTTTCACTGGCAGATAGCTGATGTACTAAGGAGTAACTTAGGATACGTTCATTTTAGAATTGTAGAATTATAAAATAAAGTAATGTTGCTGTCCAGTACAGCGCAGCCCACGTGCATGCCACCACTGTGCAATAAGTGAACAATAACTTTTTTATTAAATTTCACACGGACGAAGTCGCGGGCACAGCTAGTTATTAGTATAAATGCTATATCGTACTAATCTTTTGAGTTGATACTGACGAATGAGCGATAGTGAAGCAGAAATAATAATTTCTATTTTTTTTTAGACTGAAAATTGCTATTTCGACTATACACATTAGAAATAACTTATTTTTTAGTCTCCTTTTACTATTTACAGTACCTTCATTTTACAGATGCCCTGCTCGCTACATAGATCCAATCACGAAACTGCCGTACAGAAGCGTAGATGCGTTCAGGATAATAAGGGAGGCGTACTACCAGCAGCTGGAAGCGAGAGGCGACCGGTCGGACCCACAGCTGGCGGCCTGGCTCGCGTGGCGCCGGGCCGATGCCACGTCTACTTACGTGCAAATACATATCAAATAAATATATCTAAGTTAATTTTTATTTTTCAATTGGTTTTATTTCGTAATATTTAGTTACTTTAAAATTAATATATTTGTAGATTTTTGGAAACATACTGTTTTTTTTTAATTTCGTGGTTCGATTTCAGTCTGTATGCATAATGTTATCTCAATTGCATTTGAGTAGCGATTGAAATTGAAAAAATGTAAGCTGGATATTACGCATTACAAAATTGATAACAGAAACATGACATATTTCTACAATGGCTCCATCTATGTATGTTATTTCATTAAGTTTTTGAAATGAAATAAAAAGTATCGGTGTAGCGTCTATGAATTCATAGTAAACTTATCCATTGTAAACCTTATCGAAATTGATAAGGGTATTCTATGAGTATAGTATGCGTACTTTAATAGATTAATACATTGTATTACATTATTATTAATCAACGCTCTCTGCTAAGCTAGACATTTTCATATATCTATTGGCTGCTGTGACAGCTAGCATATTTTTCTCATCTGTAAGTACAGTGTTACAGTTTTGGTAAAGATCGCTTAGAAATTTAACGGATAAATATTACATCAAAGAATTAAAGCTTGATATTTCATTTTTTTTAACCCTTTCATAGTTTCATTGTTATAAATAATGAACCATTTATTTATGTTTGTTATATATCCAAGTGTCTAATACTGTATGAGGCTAGGCAGAATAGGTTTTGTTGTTTCAACAGATTGTGATTGCAATTCGATTGAAATAAAGTACTCGTTTGTAGTAGGTATAGTTTATTTTCGTTTCGAATAAATAAATTATTACTGTTATTCTTACGAACTAAGTATTAGATTCAACATTCTGTACAATTGTACAAGAAACTTAAACAATGAATTAATGACGATAATATTATTCGTATAGTTGTGACAAGTCATGAACATAATTAATATTATCTAACAAACATTAAAATCTATGAAACTTAACAAAAGGCACTAAATGAATACTATAGGATTTTAATTACATGCAGTAAGGTCCTTTTTTAATTTAAATATATGTTTACGATTGATTACCTGAAATTGAATTTTGTGAAATTAAATGTAATAAATGTTCTCAATAAAATGAAAGTTTTGTTTATTTAATTTTTAGCATAACAGATGTGATAATGAGAAGAGAAGAGATTAATTAGAAATTATTTCAATGACCAATGAAACATATTTTAAATTTTTAGCTTATAGTTATTGGTCTTCGTTATTTACTCTATTCTACAGACGGGTCAACTTATACTAAATTTAATATACATATCCATTAACTATGTCTTAAGGTACATTTAAAGGTCAACAGAAAACGCTGGATTTAGCCTCAAATCTGGCACGCTGTTTCTTCTCGGTCTCTTCTCTAAGAGTTCTTTAAATGATATCAATCCTGATGCATTGGTATCCAGCCTTGAATGATATTTGGACGGATCAGTAGTAGGCAAGTATGGATACTCACTGAGGTAAGTCTGTGCATTTCTTATTCGATTCTCCTTTGCAAAATCACTTAACTGAGATACGGCCATTTCGTATGAACTGAGTTTCTTATCTGTTATATTTTCCATAGATTTAAATGCTTCGAGAACTGCTTTCTTATGTGGTATTCCACGTAAGCTACCTTGACGACTCAATCTGCCTTCCATTACATCATTGAACAGATCTTCGACGTTGAATTTCTCTGAAATCTTTACCATTTTAACATCGCTAGCTTCGTTTTGCTGATCTTGCAACTCGTTCCAAGCTTTTGCTATTTCAGAAGAGGGCAATGAATTTGATTTAAGTTTCTTTTTAATTTTTCCCATCCGTCTATTATCATTTGTAAGAGATTCAATTTCTGCACCGTACAATAACATTTCACATTCATTAAGCTTTCTAGATTTCTTCTCTTCTCTTAATTCTTCCAATGACTGAAAATACTGCTTTGCAACTTGAAACCGACTTTTATATTCATCGTTTTCGGTTTCAATCGTACGTTCTGGAGATGGCTCTGGAGATATTTCTGGATTATTTTCGATTATTTCCAGCTCAATATCTGAGAGGCTTAAATAAGCACAATCTTGATCTTGATTAGAAATTATTTCGATGTCAATTGAGTCACCTGTACTTTCAGGGCTTATGTTTCTTGAAATTGCTGTTTTTTGTGAATTTGTACTTGAATAACTATCGCTGCCGCTTGTCGATGTAGATAATTGTTTAGGTAATGATTCACGATTCAATGTCTTTACAGTTTTTTCAGTTCCTGTAACCCAATTAGACAAATATTAATACCGTTTATGTATATACCCATATAGAACGTAATTTGTTTACCTACCTGAATCTGAACTAATCGCGTGCAATTTCTTCTTACTTTCATCGCTGTATTTCTTAGCAAATTTGGGTGACTTCGATTCAAGAGACGACTTAGATACGTTTTCATATAGTGATATGAAACTTTTAACGTTAATTTTTGGTAACTCTTCGTAAGACTTATATTTATCTAAATTTTCTTCTGAAGTTTTATTTGTTACTTTACTAAAGATGTCCATTTCGGATTTACTGATCGATGTTTTCAGATTAGATGATTGCAAACTATAATCGGGTTGGTTGCTTTCATTGAATTCTTTTATGGTCATTTTGACACAAATATTTTTTTTTTCACTGTTGTAATTTGATTTTGGTTCATCGAGGCTGTGGTACCACGTTGGCACTGTATCATAGCTATCCCCATCTATATCTGTACCTTCTTGAGAGCTTGAATTAATGGTATTAACTTTAACTGGGCCTTCCGTTTCAGGTGTATTTGTTTCATTTATGTTGTGAATGCTTTTATTTACGTGATGTGATTTATATGTTTCATCAAACCCAGTACTTATTTCATTCCCTTTTTCCTGTTCTAAATTATGCAGTGACTGGCATTTTCTACGAATCCACGGCAATTCCTCGGTTCGAGATATTTTATGAAATAAAGATATACGACTAGATACTAAGCCAGTTTCATGACTAAATTCACGTCCACTAAACGATTTACTACCACCGTTAGGTTTTCCTAAAAATGTATCGATTTTATTTAGAATTTGTTTTCTGGATGTGCCAAAAAATCTTTTTGGACTTGTTTCAAATGCCCTAAACACTTCTTCCGGTAGTTCTTGTTTGTTAGTCGATTCAAAATGTTGTTCGGAATCTATTGTCGATACATTGCTATCTTCAATATTAGTTGTTGAATTTTCCACAGATTTACGAGTCTCCTTTTGAGAAAATTTCGGCTTCCAGTTAGGAGTGCCCGTTTCTTTTTCAACTTCTAATTTATTATCCCAGAAATTCTTCCATTTTTCGACTAACTTTACATCCACCTCTTGGTGTTCAAAAACTGGTTCTGCAGCAGTTAATTCTGTAACTATAACTTCTGCTTGTTTTACATTAACTGGCTTTGAATATTTTTGATATTCATCACTTGCATTTAAAAAGTTTTTGATCATTTGTTTTCCTTTTTTCTTGCTTAAAGAATCATTGTGCTTTAATGGCCTAGAGGGAACTTTTCTCTTTTTTTGTTGTGCCTTCATTTCATCTGATTTTGCTTGAATTTGGCGTATTTTTTCGTCCCAATATTTCTTTCTTTCTAAAACTATATTAGAACGTTTATGCCCACCAAAATGGGTTTCGTCAGTATTTTCTAAAACTTCCTTAGTTTTTTGATCGTTATCTTCGACATGAAGGATTTGACTTGCTGAATCTGATTCAGTAACGCTTGCCTGAACCTCAGAAATCTTTCCCTCTAACTCCTGTACATGTCTTTTCACATCTGATAGTTCTTCAGACGCCGAATCGACAAAAGTGTCATTATTTTCAATTGTATACTCAATCTCAATATTTTTGTACTTACTGTTTTCTGTCGTAGTGGAACCATTCTCTGATTGTGGAAAATAATCATTGAATATTTCATTAAGTTCAGAAAAAGCATTTGTTACTGAATCAGTGTCAGTTTCAATAACATCATTCTTCATGTCTGTATATAGGCTTCTATCATTTTCTTCAATGATCGGTGTGAAAGTGGGTCGCTTGCTATCCCATTTGCTTACTCTAGTTTCTTCGTGTATTTTGAATGTATTTATGTTTTCTTTCAATTCACTACACGTTTCCCATATTTCTCTTTCTGCGGGTCCCATAGAGGACAGTTCATCGCTAGGAGGAAACGTCTGTTTACTAAGAGGCTCAGGCAAAGAATTATCGTAGTTACTATTGGTGTCTGGTGAACTGTTATTTTCATCTATACTTACGTAAGCTGAGTCCCACATGTCTTTTTTAGGTGAAACACTGGGAAGTGGTATGTTTGACACCACTTTGCTTTGATAAGAATCATTGGATGAACTTGAAGTGTGAAAAGAGGAGTGACCCGAAGAGTTTATTTCACTTTGTAGTTTTATATCTGATGAAGATGAAGTTCCGGGTTCTGCACTGAGGGTTGTAACATGAGATTGTTGATCCTTTTGCGTATCCAATATACCACTGTCTGTACTTAATACAATAGAGTTTAAGTGTGGGTCTGGAGAGGTCGCTCTTACAATTGGTGGTAACGATACAGGCGCCCCAATAATAAAGTCAGTAACGGGTTTTGTTTCTTTGTATTGAATCGGTTGATGATGGTGTGTAAAAAATGGGTTAACAAATTCGTTGCCAAGAATTTCCTCAATTGTATCCTCTCTTTTCGGTTCTATGTACAAAGATTCAGTCCGTTCTGGTGTTTCACCAGATATAATTTTAAACACAGGCGATTTTGGTCTTTCCAAAACTGCGATATCAACATCAACAAAAGGGTTGCTAGTTGATGTATGAGGACTTTCAACTTGATGCTCAATGGTCAACTTTAGGGAGCCATCTTCTATTTCTTCGTTTAGCGAGTTATTAGTTTCATATTCAGTAGATAAAAAGGCACCTAATTCTTTTTCAGTTTTATAATTTTCGGTATACATGTCATTGATGAATGGGTTATTTGATGATTGTGTTGTATCTACTGATAGCTCGTCGTCATCAAAAGGATCACGTAAAATTTTGTATTTTTCTAAATAATCTGGACTTTGAAAGATGATGTCTGTACTGGTTTCGCTACCATTTAAACTTTGCCTATCTTCTTGAAAGTGCTTAGATTTTTCAGTGAGTAAGGATACGGATATATTTTCCGGAATGATAACTCTTCCTTGTTTTTCAGGTACTATGAGTGTGAGCATATTACTGTCACTGAATGTCGAATTAACGATATCTGGAATGTCTTGTTGTGATTTTGGTAAAACACAAGTAGATTTTTTTTCTGATAATAATATTTTCTTAATTTTAAGATCGATGAAGATGTTACAAATTCGATTCATTTGTATTATTTTATTGGCAACAGACTTAAATTTATTACGTTTGTGTTCACTTTTCAAAATTTCCGGTGACTCAGTATTACTAAGCGTCGATTTGAAATTCGAAATATCTATATCAACATCATCAGTTTCCATTAAGTATTTAGCCTCTTCGTCACTTATTTTCTCCAAGCAGCCATTTTCTTTTAACAACATTTTTTCCGTGACAAAGTCGACAATCCTTAATACTACTTTCTTGTCCGTTTTAACGTCAAAAATATCAATTTCTTCGCCGTCTTCAAGGCAAAAGCTTTCTTTTTCTAAAACTCTAAGCATGTTATTCGAAGCTGTTACTTTGAACGGCGATCCGACTATGTCCTGACCTCGACTCGTTATGGATATTTCATATTTACCTAAGCAATTCACAATATAACTCACTCTTGTGTGGTCTTTTTTCGTATCAACTTCAATATCTATATCGTATTTGGTTTTCGGAATGAAATATGTTTTGTTCATATCATTTTTGCCGTAATTTCTTAAGTATGTCGCGCCTTGTGTTATCGGTAATGCATTTTCGGTAAAATTCGGTTTCGATTGTAATCCCAGAAGCTTTTGTCGAATTAATTGCGCCTTACCTAGTATAGGTGGGAGTATGGACATACCATACGTGTCTCTAGGACCTCGTATCAAAATTGTGATCTCTCCTGGGTCTAAGGACTGTTGAGCTGTGGGATATATTTTGAAATATACTTTGTTATTAACTTGTGCTGCTGTTAAACCCGAACCTCTTGCTACATAATCGAGGGTTACTTGGGTCGATTCTGGTTTGCTTACGGGCGTCGTTCGTTGCGATGTTGGTCTTGTAACAGGTGGTGTAATTTTTGCGAGGGCTAGGCGAATTCGATCTAGATATGTTGCCAGCTTCCATTCCTGGTGTCTACTTAAAGAGTCACACGATTCGAGTTCTGTTCTAGAGAAAACCTGAAAAGGACAAAAAAACATATTAGTCACAGATTCCATGAAATGACTTCTAAGTGACAGTTAGTACCAACTTACATAATGGATTTAATGTTATACAAAAAAACTAAATTAAACCCAATAACTCTTAACAAAGAGTCAAATTTCCTTCGTATACCAACTTTTATGTTACGACAAAAGAGAATGTGCCTAACCGCAAAACTTAGTAAAAATCACTGGTTTTTTTGAATAACAAAGTTTGAAATCGTTTACAAGATTTCAAGCACTTTCAATTCATGGATAACTGGAGAGTTCTACCAATTTATGTTACACTGTGTTACCGTACTTGGATTATTAATTTCTCTGACACAATTAGAACTCTATTGAATTAGAAAACGATGAATGACAAAACTAGTTAACTTGACATTAGATTAAATGTGTAATGTTCCTATGACTTACTGGCTCTACACCTAAGTAATGATCAGCGATCGCCTGCGCATGTTTCAACGAAAGCCTGGTAGGTGGGTGCCCGGCGCACGCGCCAGGCAGCGCCCCGTCTAGCACCCCGCAGAGAATCCACCCGTGTCGCCAGACCGTGTCTAAATGTTCGACCCTCACTGGCCCTACTTCTGCCAGCCATTGTAACACAGCTTGCTTCTGCTCGTCGCTCGAGAATACTACTGAAAAAAACATCGACTGTGTTGATAATGTTTTTAGACATTTACAACAAGAAAAATCTATAAATACATAATTTAACCGTTTTGATACATGGCTTAGATATTTACGGATTATTGACCAATCCAAAATGATCAGTTAGACAAATCTAAATGCCTGTACAAAAGCGCATTTATTAAATCTCATGTTTCAGAACAAATCATTTCTTATACCTACATTTAATGCTACTGTGAGGTAGAAATAAGTGTAGATTGATTTTTTCAAACAGTGAGAGTGTGAGCTAACTAGTAGGTTCTACAAGAATTTAAAAATGTAATCCTATTTTCTACGTTTATTACATATATTTACACTCGTATTTTATAAGCTTTATAGATAAACCAGTATTAGTAGGATGACATCATAATCAGATCATCATCTAGATCTGTCTCTAATCGTCTATTGCTCTTTCTTAATTAAAAGCCTCTTTAGTAAGCCTCTAATGCGCGCTATTGCGCCCTGCCTTCGTTAAGTCAAATCCAGTTCCTGCTTACGTATTTTCGCCGATCTTCGTGTGTATACCTATGTGTGTTCAGTATATGTATTCATATGTCAGGAATTTTTCATGTATTTTTTTATCCGTGCTATAATGATCACAGTCACTATCTGCGTTGACTTAGGTATTTTTATTGTATGCATACCACACCTCTTAACTAACGCACTTGATTTAAGACTATCATGAATATGAGGTAATATTGCTTGGTTATCATACAAACAAACTATAATTAAGTTACAGTGTAAAACGTGAGAGAAATAATATCTGGTGAACATTACGCTAATTTCAGAAAAAGAGATGGGTATAATTTTTGTTAAGTATATTAAGGATACAGAAATCAAGTTATTATTGCAGGCCGAGAATATGTTTCTAAACAAATTGGACTGAATTTTTATATTGGTAGTATAACACGAAACAAAGATGTCTGCTAAACGTGAGGGAATGGTTGGATGCGACGAGCTAAAGATCGAGCTCAGTGGCGTGCCATTGAAGAGGCCTATGTCCAGCAGTGGACGGGAGTAGGCTGACGACGATGATGATGAAACGTGAGGGCGATCTTTGATGATGTCATGATGGATTACGTAATATAAAGATTAACATTTGATACATTTTATTATGTGCACCCTTTAAATCGGTACACAATAGTAAAATCATTTTCGAATAATTTAGCTTTAATGTTAACAATTGTATGTTAACATTTGTAGTTGTATGTAGGTATATCCATACACATACGAGCATCTACGTATGTCCACTTTTATGGAAGGAATTAAAACAATGCCGTAACAATGTACTTACTAGCTCTGAAAGCAGAGTCTATGTGTTTTAATAACTTGAACAGGAAGCTCTGCTGGCCCCAGAAGAGGGTGAGGAGAGTAGCGGGTGCGAGATACCGCAGGGTCGTCAAGATGGCGTCGAGGGCGGTTGACCACATGCCTTGCTCCTCCAACTCCGGGTACTCGGGGATCGGGAACAACCCTGGAAATAAAACATGTTAAATGAATTCCACGCGACAGTGATAGGTTTTTTAATGTTACAACAATGATATGTTACAATACAATATGTTCTGGGTAATTAGAGTTTTACATGCTTGTTGTGCGCACTTGTATGCGATTGACAGTCGAATATGAATTGCGCGGTAAAAACTTGGTTAGATTTTTATACAAGTAAGTACATTGTAACGATCTAGTATGAAAGTATGTAGGATACAGTGAGTGGATTACCACTCAATACATTACTCATGTTCATTTTATTACACATACGTATTAGTATGCATATAATTTACCTATAACACAACAATGTTTACAATGTAAATGAACGAAGTTTACAAATTCCGAAATTCAAATATTTCTCTGATACAAATGAATACCCCAATCTAAATTCCACTTATAAAATCAATTGCCGATATAAATCCGAAATGAACAATTACCTATAAAAAAAACAAACAAACAAATGAACAATTATGTCAAAATGACAAATGCCTTCATTGTTTTATAGGTAACATTAATACTAACCAACGCTCCCCGAATGTTCTTCAGACAAAACATTTTCTTTGTATCGTTTCGAGACTTCTTCGATAGAGTCGGACATTCTCGGTTTAAAGTTGCTTCGAATTCGCCATAATTTACTATCCCACTATTTTACACATTAATAGAAATCATAAAAGTAATCGTTTTTCACGCGTTTGTTTATAGATTTCGATTGCAATAAATGGCAGTGGAATTAACTAAACAAATAAGTAACTTCAGTAAATTGAATGTTAAGTAACACATCGGTTACTTAACATTCAATTTACTGAAATAACTTACAAGTTATTAGACACAACTAAGAACGCCCTGTAGGAACTAGGTACCGATGTTGCACATTTCCCCCAAATTAATACATTTCACCTTCGTATGTAATATTAATTACTCACTGACATCAGCAAAATATTGTCCTATAGTTATATTTTGATGTATAAAAAATATATTATTAGAAATGCACATAATTGATAAGAATTTGATATTACCTACACTTTATTCGCTTATGCAGTTACAGTCATCACAGACAAGAGAAATCTTAAATGGATAATGATAATGGAGAATGAAGGGAACAATTTCACTGTCGTGAAGTAATAAACCGGTAATGTTTATTTCTAAACAGCGAATGATAGTGTATATATTTAACAATAGTGCTCTACTAAATCAATGCTAGAGCGAGACAAATTTCTTAATACGCACCTGTAGAGTAATAAACCTGTAAAAAGTAGCTCGAATCGCTATCAATGCTACTTATACGTTATCACTGCATTAAAATATACAGAAATTCACTAATATTAAAAAGCACTTTCGCTCAACGAGAATCACAAGTTCTGAATGTCTGTAGCTTATCTGAAAATCAAGTTATACTATGAGGTCATCCTATACCCGATTTTCATTAAGCATATGTAAATATCACAATCTTATCGCGGTCCAACGTTCCGTAAGTATGAAACGCACGCACGCCTAGATCGTATGATTACGACTGAACTGATAACGCGTCTGAATGAATCAGACACTAATTGTTTCAGTCAATAAACGTGTTTGTTTAAATAATCTAAACAAATCTCATTGTTTGACCGATGAGTGTTGAAGACCGTTTGTGTTCTGTCGTTTTTTATTTTATCTATCTTATATCTTACATTCTTATCTATCTGTCTTGAGATATTTTAAGATAAAAAAAGTATACGAGGAGATATATTGCACCGTTGTTGACCAAACATCTAGATACCTACATACATACATATTGACCGTTTAGGTGAGATTTTTTCATAATTCTTTTCAACATTCAAGTGGAATATTAAATTTGTATATGATCTATAAATCTGCGCAGTTTTACTGATTAACGATGATTTCAAGAAGTTCATGAAGTATTTGAGAAAAGTAAATTGTTAAATTAAAAAAGCGAAGGAAACACGTTTACCGTATCAGCTCAAAACTACGGCTCATCGCTCGTCGTTACCTCCAGTAGAGAATGGTTATAAGATATTTTGTATTTAGGTACCCTGGCGAACAGGCGGATGGCTCACCAGACGGGAAACAGTCACCGTTTGAGAATATTTGCAACACCAAGGAGTGGCATAGGTGACAGGAATTATGTTGGACTGTGATGACAAAGTGCAGTACAATTTATAAAATGCCATTGCATTATCTCACGAAATTTTATTGTACCTACCTTTTTGAAGCGTACCGAAACACTGAGATATTCCGTCTTAAGTTATATGCAAACAGATAAAGAGGAGAGGCAGATAAAATGTTGTGATATGAACTGTTAATTAATTTTCAGTATCTTATTAATTTTTATATCGTACTTCATCAAGTGTTTAAATGTAATTTTACATGGAAGGTACATAAATATTCCACCAAATAAAAATATATTTATCATGAATTATGTAAATAATTACTGCACTCTTTTATTTATACTTTTATATTCATGTATTAAAGGTAAGGTATAAGTGTGGTTAGTAAATAGGTAGGTGATACAACATACCTGTAGTTTTCCCGAGACTACTACCTACTATTTTACCCTCGTTTCTACCGCGACGCAATTGTTATTAAAACAATTTTTCTTTCGTCCTAATAGGTGTGGTAACCGTTTGAAGGTGTATATTAGAGGCTCCAAGACAACTCCACAAAATCCAGTAAAAAGAAACCTAATTTGATAATAGATGTGTTAAGAACAAAAACGTACTAAACAGTATTGAAGTAACTATTGAGATAAACCAACATAGACAATAGTTAAACAAAAATTAATATTAGACATGTCATTATTGTAAATAGAATATTTTGACATTGATTTTACGATATTTGTTAAATTTAAGATTGTAACGCTGCTCTGAACACAGATTATACTACATAGTAGTCAAGTTCTGCCTAATTACCTACCTCATATCAGAGCAGTAAACTATTCCATATCAAATTAAATCTTTTTTTTCACAATGAACTACCTGTGTTCATTTATTTTTGTCATATAAACCTGTTACTATGGAAACAGAATATACAGCATTGTTTTTGAAGCTACATTCAATTTCGTTTAGTTTTTATTAATATGGGTATGTATAAGGCAAAACAAACAGAAATATAATTTACCGTTTCTATACTGTGTTTACACACAAAGTTGACTTGATTCGCTTATTGACTAAGTTTATTATTATATACCTATGTAAATGTATATAAATAAATTTTGAATATAACAGTAATTTAGTACCAAGTGGGTACAACACCTAGAAATACTCGAAACTTGACCTTTCCAGGCGATGTGAATTTATTTAAATTATGTATAAACAATATAACAATACACTTTCATCTGCTGCAGACCTTCAGTTCTGTTATCTGCAGGCACAATAGCGAAATCTTAGATTACGTTAACTCTTGGGAAATTTCACAGCGCGCTGTTTGTATTCATATTATGAATGAGATATTTTTCATACAAGATTAAGGTCGCGATATTTCGACCTTGTATTTTGGGATAACGTTAAATTAATTATTGTACGAAGCTGGCTGTTCTAAAACAACATGCAATTTTGAAAGTTTACTTTCGATTGTTTTGTATAAAATCCTGTTATTCGTACGCATTGGGGCTGTAAAATTTTATGCAATTGTTAATTTTTTTTTAATTTACATCGAAACTTCGTTAAAAAGTCATGACTACTCAGTGCTGACGTAATATATTAAATATACATATATTGCCCATATTATATGTTACATGTATTTTCCTTAGCAAAATGATCAATAATACAAGTAATATACCTACATATAAAAGGATGAGTGGAGTTTACGCTAATTTTATACTGCTATCCTAAAATGTTTGAGTTTTTTTTTCTATCACCAATTTTACCATTCAGAAAGTATGTCTGTCATCTATTCTAATCTAGTCTTAATACTATCAGATACAAACAGATGCACACACATTAGATGCAAAAATGTTATCTTTGTCGAAAAGAAATGCTGGAAGGTACGTACCTACTATTTCATACAATCTCGCTAATATGTATACAATCTTGGTAACTCGTTATGAATTATTAAATAAGATTTGCTTTCGTTTTTAACGTATGCATTTTATAAGAGTTAATTAAAAAAAAATCACTGTGACTGTAAATTTTTCAATTGTGGGTGTTGTCGTTGTCTTAATGCTCTAAATAGTTGTCATTGTTGGGAGGTAGGTGAGATTATAACAGTAGGTAGTTGAGTAATGCTTATCTTGGGTGTAACAAGGGTAGGGCGCTCGCTGGGTAGGGCATTGTTTTTGTAAGCCTGATACATTTCTTATTTCTTGGCATGATGCTATAATAAGAAAAATGCATACATATTTATTTTCCGTACTATAGCATCACGCTACGACCTTTACAGGTTAGGCAAGGAGCACTGAGCGCTATACCGCTTTCTTTTAAACGTCACCTCCCACTTTTATACATATATAAACATCACTCTTTTCATACATACATACACGCCGGTTTTGAAGACTTCTGACCCCTCATCAGGAAGTATCACATATCACACATACACGTGTATGTGTACATTTTAATGAGCAATTCACATGTCTTCAATGAGCTCTATATCCCTAATAAAGTGTACTGTGTTCTCTGATTTGCGTCATTTCGCGAGCACCGTAGTGCCTGCATTCTCTGTGTCTAGTGACGTCAATCCAATTTGTACTCTTGTCTTAAGTAATATGTGGATAATAAATAGAGAACACGTTTATATTTTAGGTGGGCTGTTCCTATAAAATAATAGTTTAAAAGGATCATTTTCTATCGATGTTAGGGCTAGAAAGGGCTGGGACTGTCGCTTGGGTAACAATAACCTTAAACTATTTTCAAATGAACAGACATGACGTTAGATATTTGTTTAAATATCTATAGGTATATGTTCATATACCTATGTATATATGTAAATCTCGATGGGACTTGATTTGGACACGTTGGTTGCTATCCCTAAGTACAAATTATAGTACGTCGTATCTAATATATTTACTTCCCACAAAATTTAATACTAACCTATTTAATTGACCTACCTTATATAGAAATTAATGCTCCAAAAATGTGTTTTACGTAACATTGACAGGTTCTATAAAACATTACTTTTGAGCCAATGGATCTGTTGAAACCTTGTATCTCATTTATCAAAGGTTATATCGACGCAAGATTAGTTTCCACATGTTAATTGTGCAAATATGAACCTTATATTGACGGCATAAAGACCATGAAAGCGAAGGTGATTTTACCTCTTGAGATGATATGTGAATGATAATGTCGAAAGATGAATGATTACTTTGTGAATAATACTTAGAGAATCACGTGTTTTTTATAGAATTAGGCAACTGATTCATGACCTACTTTATCGAATTATGAATATATAAATTAATAACGGTATTAGAAATTAAAATAAGTAAGTCCTAATTACTTAACAATACTGGTTACCTACAGTATAATCGCTATTTAACATCATATTGTTGATATTCATTGAATGCTACTTCCATAACAGTAAAGAGATATAAAAAGAAAGTTTAAAATTGTTTTTGAAACCGAATTTAATAAGAATGAATAGTGTTTATCTGTGAAGAATGTATACGATATCAAAATAAAGAGTAACATTTTATGTAAGGATATGTTGTTACCACGATTATTATTGAGGGCTGTTTTTTCTAGTCTGCCAATAACATTATTAGTTATGGAACACTGTTAGTTAGATGGAGAAAGGAAATTTCTCCGCAATAAAGTAGTAAATTACAATAATTAATATGACTTTATATATGATGGATTTACGTAAGACGGATATAGTAATGCAGGTACCTATATCGTAATTGATCCGGCAATAGACGCGTGAGGTATCAAATAGCCGGATATAATTACCGAGAGGTAATGAACGTCGTCTCGTATTCGTCAAGAACTAACCGTTCAACCGGTTAAAAAAATATAATATGATCATGGTAGCGAATTATCCAGCCGTGGCCAAAATTGCGTAGGTACTTAATTTTTTTTTACTCCAGCCTTTTTGAGAAACTAATATCATAGAGGATACCTCTATGAATCTCTAGTTTGCCTTCTGTTTGGCCACGGATTATTATCGGACTGACATCGATAGCATGAATTTTATTTATTTTATATTATCTACATATATTTGTAGGCCCTACTACATAAACGTTTAACTTTCGGAACTCCCTGTCGTCCTCTCTCTTTACTGTCAAACTGGCAAGTGCGCATTTATTAACAAAGGGGTTTAATGTTTCATATTACCAATTACAATAAACGTAATATATATTCTACCTAATTTAAATTCAATTGGCAGTGTGCATGTTATCCCAAAACATTATTAACATTATAGGTCAGCTCTTTATACAATAGAATTTATGCATGTAATAATAGAATAGTCATCCAATCAATCAAAGCATTGCCATGAATATTTCGTAGAAGTATAAAAAATCATCACATAATAATAATAATGTAAGGTTTTCTAAAATTTCAAAATACAGATAATTTAGAAGCTAAACAAATCAAAAGAATTTAGTTCAGATTAAAAACAATAGTTATTCTGTATCATTTAAAAGAAAAAAATTCATAACTTTCATATCGTTTTTCCATAATTCGAAGAACTTAATAGAATTAAATTACTGTTTCTCTCTATCTATCATGTACACAATTTAAATTATTTTAATAAAATTTTCACTGTTCTGATTGAAAAAAAAAATCATCAATATAAAATTGTGCGCAAATTATAACTTCTGATAATAAACGGTGCAGAAATATTTAATAAAAAAACCCCACGATTATGTTAATAATCACAGACGCACAAACTAATGTTAACTGCCACTTTATATCATATGTAACACACGATATTTTATGTTATATTTTATATAACACTTCTCAAAAGCGACAGCCTTTGCGCGGTTGGTATGAACACTGACACAAGATAAGACGCTATCCTGATTGTGAGATATACATTATGTACATATGTATATGTACATATGTACCTATATATATCTTTCATGTAATAATAAAGTAATATTGATGTTGTGTATGTGTAGTACGCGGATACTTCAATATTGCCATGTAATTCAATACATTTATATTGTCACAATAATGTGAAATTTTAACCTATTACGGAAAAGGTAAATTTTTAGTCTATTACCTAGAGCAATTAAATCGTTAGACGACAAGTTGTAATTATGTTAACGGAATGACTATTTATTCTTATTTAAGAAACAATTTTTAGTTAGTATTCATTGTTAGGTAACAGGACAGCAGGCAATATGGCTTTCAGTAACATTATTATAGTGTATATATCTAAATAATATGTTAGAATGTGTTATTACATATGTTTGTATCTATCGTATTTGAAGTCTACGTAAATGTGTTGCCAAACATGAGGACTAACATGGACACAACATCCTCAAGCAAAAATATAGACTGATCTCCACAATCTTCAGACCAGAGCACAAATTGTTTTAATAAAAATAGCTTCAAGGTACAAATAGGTAAAGCGGTACAAAGTGTAAAGCTTGTTCTAAAAATAATTGAGATTTTATCATTTTACGCACTTACAGATACTTAACATTGTGCCTATCTTACTAACTGGCCACTCCTAGGGTGTCGAGTACGTCCATAAGCGACGATAACCACTTCCCATCGGGTGGTCAGTCTGCCGGTTCGCCACATTACTTAAATATAAGAACAGTAATTATATATTGGATATTTCAAGGTATCTTTATCGTTATGTCCGTTGTAGCATGTAATTCTTATGTATAATCCATTATAAGAAGCATGCCCGCTAGAAAATGTGAGTTATATACATAGATTATTATAAACAATACGTTCGTTACAAAGTGCAAGTTCTAAGAAAGTTTGTGATCATTAAGAGATTTTCAATGGTTGTGGATAAGATCTTAATTTTATCGACATGCTGGCTGCGAGACGCTTATTAAAATGTATTCGTAACCAAATGACTCTTGGATCATAATAAGTTAATAACCATGCTGGTGAAAGCAAACTCTATATGGATATTGAAAAAAATATAGCCGCTGTGCCAACATTCTCCTAATATTGTTCAATTTGTTATATCAATATTATTGAAGTGAAATTTTGCTGACGGGGTAAAAGTTTTGCGTTACGAAAATTTAAGATCAAGCGAGGAGCGGAGCGAAAAGGTCGTAAACGCCGCTTGACTTAGGCGTTGGATGGAATTGCAATGGATGACACAAAGTCAATTTGTACTAATTTAGTTTACTTTTTTCTGTTGTGATGACGTATGTATGTATGATATGTAGATATATACGTTTTGCACAACGATTACACAATTTTGATGGTATTTTTGTTCATTGTTTCTACTTCACTATACTAACTTTTAAACGTATCTATATACATACCAATCAAAAACGTAACGTAACATCACGCCTGTAATCCTCGAAGGGGTAGGCAGAGGACTGTAGTATACTCCCACGATTCACCAGTTACGTTGTGTTCCATGGAAAAGGTGGTAAACCTATTGCCATCCGCCGGGCACATTTCCAGACTCCGCGTCACTACTAAAAATTCTAAACTAGAAAATCTAATAGCACTAAGAAACATACGCTGGGAAATTTACACGAAATTATCATTTATACATCGCATACCTACGTCACGTTTCCGTCCTCATAAACATAATCTTAGCGTGGCAGATAAAATATTTTACGCATTCATTTAATTATTTTTAAGAGGATTTATGCAAATACGTCATGTTATCTTCAACATTTTTATCAGTTTTCTTTGATAATAGTAGATAAAAAATAGACTTAGTTTTATAACAACTTACCATTTATTTATTTAATGAATAATTATAATTCTGTACCACTATCTTATTTTGTTGTAGGTATTACAAATTTTAAAAAGGATAACTTCTTTCTGCTGAGGGCCAAAGCAGTTATATTCAAATAATAGTTTCAATTACGTGTATGTGTGATTTAATTTTTTTTCCTATGTTTATAGTAAGGTTAATGACAATTTTGTCATCAATTCATTAACCTTACGCTCGATATATTTGTTTCCATTAAACCACTTTTATTTAACAGTTAACACACAACAAGGATTTTGTGTCAGTAACGGAACGCAGTCGGAGATTATACGCGACAAACTAGCGGGCCTAGTTAACCGTGCAGTACCCAGTAATGCAGTACTGTTTTGATGTGCAACTTTCTCCGTGAACGTCTTGAAGGTATGCAGCTTTTAATGTGCATGCTTGTTTTATAGTTGTCAGGTAATTAACTCCACTAGGTCATCTGATAAGTCACGGTCTGCTATATGTGCAAAAAGCATGTGGCTTTATCGTTAAGTTGTTTGTTTGATTTTGAAGTTAAAGTTAGTAGTAACTTAAACTCAACATAAAAATTTGTTCTCCTGAAGCTTTGTTTCATTCATAGTTTTGCTAGAATATTTTTCTTAAGACGTCATCGACAGTTATGTAGGTATCAAGGTTGGTGCTTATCTATAGCTAATGCGTTATTTCTGACGTACTAAATCGAGTAACTAAAATGTTATATAATGGTTAAAAAAACTACCGGCAACAATGTATATTTAAAATCGTGATGTATCATGTAGCATCGCAAAAAAAGTTCTTAGAACTCGAAAACATCAAGACAATTGCTGGCAATAAACAATTAATGAATAGTAATTTCGTATCCCATAACAGAAATTATGATTAATAAGTTACTACCACACAATTACAACGTACTCATTTAATCGCACGTTACCTTTTTCTATTTTTCATTTCGTGACTTCCGGTTTGTGGATGTGTGTAATTTAATATCGCACTAAAACAATTTACTTAAATTAATTGAAGATTGAGATAGTGCGGAGAACAAAAGTGGTGATTATATATCTGCCAAGCTCTGAATTGTTTTTAAGGTAGGTACGTATGTATATCTTACTTTCGAATCGAATTGGATTATTTATCTCATGAGATTCCACTGTAATTATGTTGGTTATATAATTGCTAATTATCGGTTCCATTGCTTATCGTAATTATGCTAGAAAAACGTATAATCATCTATTTAGTAAAGACACGCATATCGCAGAAATAATCGCTTTGAAAGATTGGTGTATATTTTTCATTTTACGATATCCTTAGATTTTAAGTGAAGTTAAAGAAGAATCGTGTTATTCCTTAATTAGTAGATGTTACCTTATTCAAGCGAAAACATTATTAAGTAAAAACTCAAACAAATATTTGTAATTACAAATAAATTTCAATAAGAAGCCCTTGTTTACACTTTTTCGATAATATTTGTTATTCTTTATTTTTAACATGAAATATCTGGTTCTAATTAGAACTTTAAAGTTCGATTGATCGACACTAACATATTAATATGTATTTTGTCTCTTATTTACGACACTAGGCAGTCCTATAGGTACCTACATAATACATATTTTATTGTCGCACACTGAATTTACAGCTGCATGATAGCAAAAGTTAAAATCACGTTTCTGTCTTTGTATTAATTCTAAGGCAATATAACGCTGTCGTCATATATTGGTAATGTATATTAACAAAACATATTACTTCAACGAATTGTCCTTGTAAGGGAATTTTATTTGGCGTTGATGTGAAAGTATTAAATTAATTATCAACAATAATGGAATCGTGATTTTCGTTTTTAGGTACCCTACCATTGTTGGAATTTAAACAGTAATAAAATTATCAGATAATTATGTTATGAATGAACTGTTATGATTAGAATATAGCAGCGGTAGCCGTATATATCGTTTATTTGACATTAAATACCTACATTTATAACACATACGCATTGATTAATTGTTCACATTGTTTATCTAATCACATACCTACTATACAATGATTTGTTTTAAAACCTTTTCAAAGAAATCCTGCTTATGTTTTTTATGTACCTATAATATCGTATTGTCACGCCACGTCACTCACGGGATAGGTAAAGAACAACGAGTGCAAAATCGCTCTTTCCTTACAGACCTGACGTGCTTCTTCTAGATTAAAATAAAAATTAAGGTAAAATATTCAATAAGTGATAGACATGTAAGACAGGGTCTGAAAAACATAGGTATAAAATCGCTTTAGTTATTTCCGGCTCATTCTAGATAATCACATTCATGCTGATTACCCAATCTTTGTACACGACCACACCAACACGTTAAGGAAAAGAAAGATAAAGAAGAAAAATCTGAGGAACAAACGAAGATTTCAGATATACTGGATGTTCACGTAAAGAAGGAATCGACCTTTAAGCATAATATTTGTAAAGTAACGCATATTTGTATCTATATAAGAATTTATGATTATTATACAGCGATAAATTCAGTTTCATAAACCAATAAAAATATAGGAAATGAAATACTGAACTTAGATATGTCTCTGGACTCAGTGTGCGATGTAAGCTGTATGGCTCTACTTGCTATTAAATATGTGGTATAGATAATGGAAACAAAAATAGAAACTGGTTCACTTGGTGATGAAGAAAAATTTAAATATTGTTTTTGAATTATTTACAATGGAAAGGAACTTATCGTTTTGGTACATATTGAAGTATATTCTATTTACTTGGATTTTGAGTTATTCTATTCATATACCTAATCGTATTATACATGCAAATGGGCTTTAGCGACCACGTAACAGTGACTCGACTGACCTTAGTGACTTATTTGACGCGAACTTATCCTAGTTTTACTTTCAACTGAAATAAACATTACGACTGTCTTTACATTGTCATTCCTCAAATATTCCCCTTAAAGACCTGACCTGCTCCTTCTCCATCATTCTCTACATACAAGAAAGTTCGTATTAGAGAGTTTGGACTCCCCCATTAGCGAATATCAGATCTATTTGGTCACGAGAACTAAAATATTTTTCATAAGATATTATATTATAGATTTAATTTATTTTGATCTCCAACTAGTAAATACATCTGTTTGCGTCCCACGCTATGGTGCAAGAGTTTACGTGGGGGACATTGATGCGTAACGAAGCGAGCTCCAGTTAGAGTCACGTTTGTTCTATGTTGCATTATGTTGTAAACAAGTGACTACATGGTGTTACCAACACGTTAGGTAACACCACCTACAGTCTGTTCAGATCTCTCTCTGTGGACACGTATGAGTTAGAAGTGAAGAAATGTTACATTGCTTAAATTAACTGTTTGATCTTTTCAATTGTTCCAGTGTTGGGCACGGGTCTCCTCTCAGAATGAAGAGGGCTAAAACCATGTCTGCCATGCTGGATTTTACTCTTGATTCTCTTTTCTTTATCGTTACAAGAAGTAAAAGTTATTTTTAGCTTTGCAGAGATACGCTCTGGGATTTGAAGTCAGAGCCCTCGGCGAGGTAAGCTGAACTCTAATCCACTAGACTATCACTACTTCATTCCCTTGTTTAGCTATACTTTATATTATTTTACCGGCGGCAATAACAGCAAATTTCCTTCTTTTGCCAAAACACCATACACGTCAAATCGAAACATTAGAATAAGACGAAAACCACTTTAACTCCTGCCATAAAATCTACCGTTTCGAATAACCGTCTTGGAGACGAGTGCAAATATAAGCAATCTGTGGAATGGTTGTCGCTTATAATTTACGAACGGTTGAATGTTAACTTAACCGCAAGCAGCCAACATTTGTGGTGTGCGCCGCAGATAATGGATGTGTCAGGTGCAGCTTCAGCGACGCCTCGTGTACGTGTACAGACTACGGGTGCGTTTATATAGATACTGTAATTCATTTCCGACATCACAAATTATTTACGATTACATATGTACGGCTATATACGGCTTAGCTCACGTACGTTTTGCAGAATGGCCCGACTAGTGTCTAACCTGGACGAGATTCATCATGAGCTCTTAGATTTAATGTAATTTTTAAATGTTAACTAATTCGGAGCGTATGAATGGGACCACACACGCAGTGATTCAACACTCAAATAGGACTTATTTGATGTCAGGAAAATGTTGTATTTTTTCAGATTAATGTTCCAAGCGTTATCGTGCAGCGAAAAAAGGAATAACATGATATATGTCTGTACATATGTGGAGAATGTACGTCGTATATCTGTTCTGACGCACAATATTTTTGTTACTATCTTATCGCTTTCTTCAAAGATCCCATCAAAATAATCCGTACAAAACTCTGTATGTACATAATATATATCTGACATATATGTATGTTTGTTGGTCATCATCCATCCATCAAACACATGCAATTTCGCATTAAACTGGTCAAGTAGATGCAATAACAATATGTTGTAAATATATTAGTAGACGACTATTCCATATATGATTAGGTACTGTTGAAATGTGCGACGCAAATATAGATTTGAAAGAGTGAATTCTTATATAGTGAAGCAACTGAATAATAATATAGGGTAAAGGTTGTTGTTTTATTTGCCAAAAATTACACTTTATATTGAAAGTCAGGACTAATATTTATAGATATTTCATTGGCGTGAAAGTTGAATACGAAATATTCGTTCATATCAAATATATATTTTTGTCTAAATTAAAATGTACTCCGTTTTAATGTTAAGAGAATCTTTGATATCATTTTTGGACTCTATTACTCTTAACTTCGTGCTAACTATATCAAGAAACTCATAAATCAATTTATCACTACTATAATAATTAATTTATTCAATACATTACCAAGAACCGTCGAATAAGAACGATTACACTTCATTAATTCATTGTTAGCATTAGTGTAGATAATGAGTTTACACACGACGCGAAATGGAGCATTTATTCATAATTGTATATATTCATCATTCAATCATACCAAATGATTATAATGCAATCAACAAATTCATACAGTTCAATGATAATTGACGCGTTAATCAATTATATTATTAGCCTAGGAGACGGTTACAATGCACTTATGACGGATTGCGTGAGTTCAAGAATACATGTAGGTACATATTATGTCATATTTCCAATAATATATAAGTTTAAATTATAATATTATCTAATAAACATGAAATTAACAATGTCCCACGTTTCATCAGTTATTATTGTCGTACTATGAAATAGAACGTGGGGCTGTTGCCATACATTATATGATTATACATTTAACAGCTTATCCTAACTGCAGTGGGTAGCTGGGACTACAATCCTGTTTCTACAGTCCTGTTCGAGGTTGGTCGCAGCGTCTGCGTTTCACTTTAAAAAATTGTCATGACAGCGGTAATGTAATTCGTTAAGATATTCACAAATAAATCACATTATTAATCCAAGTGTTGCTACCGTTTAAACGCTGCGACCTTTTTTCAGTTTCGGAACAAAAACAACACAAAACAGCGAACGACTATTAAATAAAATAAATCATAAAAGCGATAAAATGTGACGCAATTTAACTATTGATGAAAACGCAGTGTTGCTGTAAATTTCGTCATCGCCTAGTCTATAGTTACCCTACATTTCCAAGAATGCAATAATCTTGTAATTATTCCACGTTATTATGTATCCAATTGAATAGTTAGAGTCGCTTTCGTTGCTCCAATCGGTCCGTTGTATTGCGTGTTCGGATAAGCAGACGTAATGCGACGTTAGAGGTGTTATTTGAAATGATTTGTCAATTATTTTCGAACAACAATTACCCATTTTGTATCTATTCGTTGGGATTAGAATGGAATGGAGTAGAATCTGTGCATATAACAATATGGAGCAAGTGAAACATTATTATCAGAATGTCCATCGACATTAGTCATACAGTTTGACGTGGGATGACGTTTTGAATTTTTGACGCTGAAATAGTTTATCAATTCATATTACGTTGTATCCTTTGTTGGAATTGTCATATACCTATACCTACCTACTTAGAATATTAAAGATGACATTTTGACTTGCGATTTATTGAATCACAATGTAAACACAACTGGGCAATCACCCGTGTATTTGAATAATTAATTTTTCTACATTTGTACATTGTATATGGATGGCTTGTCGCATCCATGATCGCTTCTAATACATTAAATTAGGCCAATAAGTAAGGCGCCATTATCGAGATCTTTTTTATTAACAAGATTGATTAATAACAGTAGTGTTATCACGCCCGTAAAGTAACATTGGACACCATATAGAAAAATGATTGGTATGAAAAAATCGAAATTCTGTAAAAAAAACTGTAAATGAAGACACTACTAACACTACTGTTATTAATCTGTGTTATTAATAAAAAAAAATCTATATGGTGTACAACGAAGTGTATCTATTATTAGACATTAATATCAATAAAAAATCATTGGTTAAGAAATAAATGGCGAAATGGTAGTACGGTAATGAATATGAGACATAATATTCCACAACGTACAAGTGTTTAAGTTATCGTGATCCAAGCAAATAAGTCATCACCTGAGGAAGCGTCACGCTCGGCGCACTAACGAAACTAAGAGTTCCGCTCGGTGTAATGGCGTTATTACTTAGATGAAAACTCTATTAGAAAGAAGATATAAGAAATTATGATACATAAATCGTTGGTTAATTAAACGAATGTGTTGGTGGCGTTTTCTGCTCATTTAACTAATGTCTAGTTAATAGATAACATTGCTTTTGCTAGAGATATTGCAAAACCTATTGAATAAACAGAGTGGAGCGTATGATCTGTTAAATAATGGTCTAAAAAATATTATTTCTCGTGTGTAATAATAGATGGCGTTGTATACATTATAAATACAACTTGGAAATTATGTAATCTGCCCGCAGAGTCATAACATACATACATAACATATTCTTGATTTGATCAGATTTAGTCCATGAAATTATTACAACGTATATTTATAGTCAGAAATAGTCTTACAAAAATTTTCAAGGCAACTTTATTATAGAAGACTATAAAAAGCAGCAAAAAATACATATTAACGAATATGGAGTATGTTAATACAGGAAGCGAAAATCGTTTGCACTTTTAAAATAATATTAATGACAAGTGACAGTTTAACATACTGCTCTCCACATCGAGGATTGTGGATTCTCATCCTGTCTCGCTCCTCGTTACCATAAATATGTTTTGAAATTAAATATCATTTGATGTATAGGTGAAGGTAAACATCGAAGGGAATCCCGAACAACTCTCAGTTTTCCATAATGTTCTCTTAAGTGTATAAAGTCTGCCGATCAGCATTTGACTAGCGTAGCAGACTTTGGCCTTGACTTTCTCAGGTTCAAAGTACACCCGTATCTGACAGTAGAACTACATGAAGATTGATTATAAAGGAAATACAAGGAGGTCAGGCAATACAAACGAAGTTCTCTCTGCGTTATTGAAAAAATCCAAATAAAACTGGAATATATTTGGAAGAATGCCCTTACAAACAAAATCATTTTAAACAATGCTTATGTAACATTCTGTAACATGTAAGTATTACTTCTGCAACATTCATAATTTATTATATCGAGCAATTCAAATAGGATTTTCTTAATGCACACAAGTTTCCAAAATCTAACAGAAAATTTAAATTTATTGGTAAGTTGTCTAGCGTTTATTGTCCTGAATCGATTTGACATTACGAATAATTTTACTTTCTCGGTTGTGGTGAATTGAATGAATGGTACAATGGCGCCATATCTTTTTATTCCCTTCTGTCGCCTTTACCTTGCACCATGCCACATTGTAACTGAGCAAAAAGTATCAAGTATCGGTCGGGGGCATACAAAACGTACATACGTACTACGTTGCTCGTCGTTGGAAACGCGATATTTTATTTGCTTTGTTAATAATATCACAAACGCCTTGATAATAGAGGATAGAAAATTGAATCTGTCAAAAGGATCTCGAGTGTCAGCGAAATATCACTATGATTTATTGTCACAAATGTGACACAAGAAAACGCTCTATTTGTCTCCATCTCATATTAAGAAATAAATGAGAATGTTTTACTGTCAAAAACATGCCTGTGTTCATGTAAAAAAGTACACATTTTCAACTAGTAAATTGAGAAAAAAAGGCGAAAACAATTTCGTTTTCGACTAAGACGTCGAAATTATGACGGAAATATACGACCCTTCAGTACTTATAAACATTTATTCCTTCCCGTTTCTCTTATGGCTGTTGTACCTACTTGACGAGCTTTTTAATTTGATATCATTTTAGTTACGCCTCCATGATGAAAAACGGGCCATCGATATAATTTCCGGCGCGTATAAACCGCATTATAAAACGGCGCATTAATATAATTTCTTCATAAGCACTTAATATCATGTTTCTCATAATATTATAATGAGGAAGTAATATTGTTATATTGAAAGTCTAACAAACTACTTCCTACCAGAACTCGCTGGTACTTATGGTAATACAGTGAAGTTTTTAATACATGTAATAGAAATTGCATTATGAGGTAAGTATTTCTATTGGCATAAAAACAAGAAGTGTCATTGAACTACTTATTTGTACCGTTTATAATCGTCCAGTTAGTACATGATTACATTAAAAGAAAGTTTTGTAACATTAGGAATTTTTGTATTTTTTGTAACTTTAATATAATTAGAAAAACTTCATCACATTATGGCTTTAACCCTTCCCGTTCTTGGAGGTGTCTAATGTCCAAGAGTAAAATGATATAAGGGTTAAGAAATTTCATTAGTAAAGTGTATGAAGTTATATTTTAGTTTTAAAAGTAGGTGACTTTTAGGTTTATTTTTTACTTTCACTGACGTAAGCCTTTATGGCAACTATTTATATTTAAATCACACATCGTAAAAAGATATTTTTTCGTTTTAAAACAACCACTACTTTATAAAAAAAAAACACCCGTTTGTATGTGCGTGTGAGTGTGTGTGAATATTCATGAAATCACTGATAGTATCTTTTCTGTTTTCGAATAATGTATAAGTATTTAAATATGTTATCACGATATTCATTCATTGCATCGGTAATAAGAGTATTATGCTCGCTTTCGAATACAACTTTTTCTGAAATTTCGATTTTAATGTTATCTTGCAAATGAAGTGAAGTATAAATATCAGAGTGTGACGTGGTAGAGTGTGATCTTATTTTCTCTCGATATAAGAGAAGAAACCAAAAGTGAAGTGACGACGTTGAAAGGAGATTGAGTTATAGTAACCAACTGCTTCCGTTGTCATTCACAGAGATACGTGATCAGGGAAAAAACATCTGTTGCTAGTTTTAAGCTAATCTATCGTCTAAACTTAATGACCGCTGTGTTCTACCGATTTAGGGCTTCAATTCTCTACATTTCTACTATCTCACTTTGATTTATCTGATTTATACAAGAACTCGCCTTTTTGTGCTACAGATTATTGTACATTTTTCTGTAGGTAGTTAGTAAACAGTAAAGTAATACATTTACGAAAATAACGTATATAGATACGTAAAGTAATTTATGACTAACTGTACGTATAAATACATTTAAAACAATTTTATTTTTTCTTTGTAAAATTAATTTGCAGACTGAACACTTCGCTTAGCTATAAATAGGATGCAATTTAAGAGGCAATTAGTTTCCGGACAAAAAACGACACGTCTTGATGTGTCGCGCTGACGGCGTCATAGGTTTTTGCTCTCGGCTGACCTTAATCGAAAGCCTAACGACTTAGGCTGAGAACTGACACCGGTACCACACAAAGGCACATGATTGTTAAATTTATCAAATCATTTGAAATAATTTATAAATGCTTTTAGAAATGGAGGAAGACGCCGCGTCGTTAGCGGGTGCCTGTGCATCGCATTAAAATAGATGACACGTAAATATGTTTTAATTCATATTTTACACGAATACACAAGTAGAAATCACACAAATTCATTCATTAGCTCGTTCGTTCATTCATTCCTTCATTGACTCGCTCGTTCGTTAGTTCGTTAAATCGATTAATCAATTATCCATTTATTTATTACGTTCATACACGTAGAATAAACACTTACATATAAACGTATACATTTGATTATACTATAGATCCTATGTGGTAGAGTGGAGAATCGTCGTTCTCACGGCCGAATCATCTACTAGGTGGACATATATTATTAAGTCATTTTTAAAATGTTTTCTCGCTGAATGTACACGGAGAGCCATGAACAGAGAGAGGTGGAGTCTCGCAAAGGGCACCAACTCATTAGATCGTCGTCAACCTATGAATTTATGGATCTACTCTACTAGGAGTCTACGACTAAGAAGAAGTGTAGTTAAACGTGGACATGAAGAAATTATTGACATAATTACATTAGAATAAAAACAAAATGTTGCGTTCAACATAAATAACACTAATGCAATACATGACAGAACAAGAAAACGATTCATTACCTCAATATTGCTGTAATCATAGTTATAAAGTTAAATTATAGTGCTTATAGCTGATTGCGTTAAATGATTTATTAAACTGGATTAAATGTTGTATAAATAAATTAGTTGAGTATTATTATACCTTTTGTATTAAAATAAATGGAGTAGGTATTAATTTTTTGACTTAAAATTAGTACGAATTACGATTTTTAGCACTGATTAAATAACTTTAAATTAGATATTTCAGTTATTCGGTGATGACTGACGGACTGATTGGGGAGTTAGTCTTCGAAACCGGCGTGCATGTTTGAAGAAAGTGATGAATATAGGATAGAAGAAGCACGGCAGGTCTGAAAGGATACTGCCTCTGCCTACCCTATAAGAGACCTGATGTGAATATGTAGTAATAATAATACGCGTATAATATATTTATAGTTATGATACAAACATTGCAATAGCAGACGCCGTCGCGAGCAGAGAACTCGTTTTAAACGGACGGGTTTCTAAAATAATAATATTATTGTTTTGGGTACTTAGAAATGATATAAATGTTTGATTTATTTAAATGACAGAGAATTCAATTTCAATATACAACGTTGAGATTGTTAACAATTCCTTTCACTCAACGAGATCAGAGCAGATGTCTGATTGGTTGAGAACAAAAACAAAAGAAAGTGGACATTGTTTTTGAATGTTGATCAGTTTATTAAGAATTCCTAAAGAGACAAAGTCAAAAGTACTCTCAATAGATGAGTATGTACGATGATTTAAATGATTGGAGAAGAGACCAAAGAAGTTTGTTTAAACCGTAGCTGGTGTAAGTCCCTGCCCACCCCTATTAGAAACAGGTGCGACGATGTGTATGTATGTCAAACAGTATAATATGTTGTAAACAAAAGATGATTAAAACTCACGCAGATTTCAAATTTAGAACTTAATCCTCTCGTTGGTAGACAGAGATAGACAGATGTTTAGAAAGAGGCGCAGATGAGATAGAGAATTCGTTCTCATATTCGGTTTTACTTTCACATATCTTCAGGATAGAAACAATAGGATATTGTAAAATCGTGTATTGTAAAAGTAACTTTGCCGAAATAAACTCAGAGAAATGTTAAATGAAAATTAATATTTCATAGCGTTACAATTAAAACGTGACAAAACATTATTGTTTTCAATATTTTAACTAAGACGAATATCCTCTTTTGCCTGCTAAGCCATATTTAATCTAGGATATTCTTTTAATATTAATATTCCCTAGAGCTTTTATTTCAGTACTTCGTTGTGTTGAAAACAAACGGTGAGTAATTTATACAATGGAATCTATTAATTCGTCAACTGTCTAACTTTCCAGACGCGACGTCACTGTTATGAATTTATAATTTAGGTCATAATTATAATAAGAATAATTATATTGTTATAATCTACTTATGTAGATAATATATATATTTGTATGAATAAAGCAATGCTTATTTATAAATCTTATCACACAACTAAAAGATAAATGAAAATACTTAAACCGCGCTAATGTGGTTATCATAACCAAATAAATGCTGGTCACTTTATTCGCAAAAAGCAATAAAAAAATAGGTACAGTTAGCGAGAAAATGTGATACCCATATATTACTTGCCACACCCAATTCACCTGTATTACCAATAAAGACGGTCGGAGCAAATAATAAATTAGAAATTTTAAAAGTTAACTGACATTAATAAATGTGTACAGTCGGCTGGAAAAATGCAAAACTTCATTTTTAAATTGATAAGTGTTTTTGAAAACAGAACTGCTATAATTTTAAATTGGTTTACAGCTTTAATGAATAGTGGTTCAACAGGTGGTCTGATAATGAGGAGGCGTTAAATCGATTTGGGCCGTGTATAAATAGTCGCCGCGAATCGATGTTTTAATAGAGTGCAGTTGAATGATAACGATTTGTTATAATCAGGGTCGAGGGTCAATGTCCATTTACTGTGACTACTTGTATATAACGTAATACTAATAATAATACATTGTCTTATACAAATACTTATTAGGTGTATAAAAATGTCGGTTTGAAATAAGACTTTTTCAGAATTACATTTACAAAACATTGTACTATTTTTCAGAACCGTCATCATAAAAATTTTACATAATCACAAACACACTGACACTATGTTTTGATACATCTCACATAAACATAATCCTAATATGCCAAATAAATTTCTCAAGTCTCTATTAATTTATAGGAGTTTTTTGCACATTTTTATTCGGTAGAGAAATGTATCCATAACAAAAAAGAAGAAGCAGACGAGTTATTTACGCAATGAAAACAGCTTTACCCCATTTTATATCTTTCACGGTCATTGGCTGTGAGATTGATGAAAATCGATGTTACACTGAATAGTTATAGAATATCACTCGAATGGCTGTCGCGTGGTACGACCGATTATTAATGATAAATTAAGCAAAAATCGATTTTGCACGTATTTATGCAATTGGTATAACTGAACTATCTTAGTTCGGCAAAAGCGATTTGGAGAAAAAATAACTATGAACATTTATTGTACGTATCGCTTCATGTTCATTTTCATTTAGAAAACTTACAAGCTCTGAACAAGAGCTACTTTATAACACTAAAACTTAAAAAAGTAAATAGGTATTATACATTTTTTTTTTAATTTTTAAGAACTCATAACTTGATGCCTTTTTTTTCATCAGTGGCGTCATGTTAATAATTTTCTGTTCACAATGACATCGTGACTTTAACACCTTAGTGATCTTTGATCCTTTATTGACATTTTATCTGAATAATAATGATTTTATAAATATATTGATGTGTATTTACTTATTTTGTTTTTTTTTTAAATGAAGAACATTTCAATTTGAACAATGTAGGTATAATTGTTTATTAAAAATATAGGTATATATCGAACACGTGGCAATAATTGGTTTTGATTTTAATAATTATGTAATATATACGTAATTAGTACACAACACATCAACAATGTCATGTGCTTGTATAAAGTAACACATTTTGAAAAATTTTTCTAATAATATATTTTTTTATTTCCCACAAAATGTCACGTAGTTTTACCATTAAACACAACACTAATGTAGTACATATAGATTAACGAACTACATATATTTTAATCTTAGTAGGTACTGGCCTCGTAAGCGTTCAATAATTTAAATAAACAATTCAAACCGTTATGCCTACAGTCAGTTATTTGTCATGTAATATTAAATATTAGGAAAAAATACCCAATAGAAATTAATTATTATTAAACTGCATCTCAATCCCTAGCAGCGAAGACATGAATGCGAAGAGAAACTGAGAGGGAGAAAGATTATTACCTAAAGGAATAATAATTGTATTTTCTGGCATTAAAATCATGACAACTATGTATATAGATCGATTTACCTTTGAATGTAACATTTATATTCTTTAAAATATTCAGTACTATATTGATATCGCTTGGGTTTTTTATTAATTTACATATTGGATATTCTGTGGCAACATTCGCCGTAGGCTGCATGACGATGGAATAAAATGAATACCTTAAATATGAATGGAAAATATTAATTTATGAATGATATTCTGTTTGTAATTGATATTATTCATTCATAAAGCGTTTAAGCAGATATGGCAACATATTAAAGAATTTATTATGATACAACTATTAAAATATAATAATATTTCAAATATTTGTCATTCCACTGTTGGAACATGGGTCTCCTCTCATATTGAGAGGGTTAAGGCCGTAGTCTGCCACGCTGGCCA
>DWME01000416.1:0-34178 GCA_018244795.1 Parelbella ahira ahira | reverse complement strand
TTACCAAGATTTGTTCTTACTTTAGGAAGAACAAGGAAACTAGCTCTACGATGACAACGTTTACTAAAAGGTTTTGCTTTTGTAAAATTTATGCTGGTTTGGATACTTTTATCGAGGCATTTTCTGACAAATAAACAGGTGTTATAGATATACATTTGTTTTATATTTTGAATTTAAGTTTCTTTATATATTTTGGCTGTTGGTGTCAGAAATGGATATCGAAAAAGCATTTTTATTATTTTATTCTGAACTCTTTGAAGATTGTCTATTTTGGTTTTTGCAGCATTACCCCAAATTTCGATTAGGTACAACAAATGTGGTTTAACTAAAACATTATAAATTGTATATTTTATTTTGCGCGGAATGCATCTACCTAGGTTGCGAATAGAGCCAAGGAGGGATATCATTTTGTTTTTTATGTAATCAATGTGAGTATTCCATGTTAAATTTGTGTCTAATCGTAACCCAAGATATTATTCTGAATTTTTCAATTGAACAGGTGTACCATTAATTAGTAACGGTTGATGACAAGGTATAATTTTATTTTTAGCTTTAAAAATAATGTGAGACGTTTTTGAAATATTAATTGTCAAGAGATTATGCTGCATCCATATAAATAAGGTATTGAGATCCTCTTGGGCTTGGGAGATAAGTGAATGTATAGAGGACCCAAAGTAAAATAAACAAGCATCGTCAGCATAAAAGTGATATGACCTTTGAACCCTATTTCTTGAATGCTATTTATATAAATCAGGAACAGTAAAGGTCCTAGGACGGATCCTTGTGGCACACCGCACTTAATGGGTAGAGGTTTACTTTGACATTTATCAATTTTCACTATTTGTGTTCTAATTGTCAGGTATGATTCAAGCATTTTCAAGGCACTGCCTTGGATATTTATTGACTGTAACTTTTCCAAAAGTAGCTTATGACTTACAGTATCGAATGCTTTTTTTATGTCAATAAATATTCCTAGTACTACATTTTTTTTGACTATATTATGTTTAATTTTTGTAGCTACATCAATTGATGCAGCAAGAGTATTATTTTTTGGCCTAAAACCATATTATTTTTCAGAAATAAAATTTATAGAACTTAAATATGTATCTAACCGCTTATGTACAATTTTTTCAAGAACCTTCGATAGTACAGACTAAACAGATACACGTCGGTAATTTCCAGGATCAATCTTTGAACCTGATTTACAAATAGGTGTTACTTTTGCCAGTTTTAAGGAGTCAGGAAATATTCCTTCCCGTAATAATTTGTTAAAGCATTTTTCTAGGATTTTAATTTCATTTTAATAACGTTAGTACAAAAAGTACAATATATTTGTACTTCGTTTCTTTATATATAGATTTATTTACGTATTTATATTGTAACTACGTAACATCACGCCTGTAATCCCCGAAAGGGTAGGCAGAAGAGTGTAGTACACTCCCACGTTTCACCAGTTTAAGTCCCATGGAATAAGTGGTGAGCTTATTGCCATACACCGGGCCCGATTCCAGACTCCAAGTCACTACTACAAATCCTAAATTAGAAAAATCCAATAAACAGCCGACCCGGGATTTGAGTCCATGACCTCTCGATCAGCAGTACCGCTTGCAACCACTCGACCAACGAGGCAGTCATATTTTAATTATTTTTCCAACCATAGTGTCAGATGCACGCGCATGCTTCGGTAGAGGACCCGAGACGTTAGACGACATAGCTACCGGGCCGGGCCTCTATCGCCACAACGGAGAGCCTGGTCCATACTCCACCACGCTGCTCCAGTGCAAAAAAATAATACGGAATAGGAGTCAAGCTGTCTGTTAGGTGTTTTTAATAGAACCTTTAAGAAGTCCAACCAGTTTTAACTATTATTATTCAAATATAGTAGGTACTGAGACATGCTGGTTAATACACACGCCGAAGGACGGAAATGATTCTAGAAATCTACCACGAGCAGTGATCCATACAAGCGCACCGTGCCCCTCTATATTATTGCCAATCCTCAGGAACTTGAATCGCTTCGTCGTAGTAATATATTTTGGATTATATATGTATAACGTATATCTACCAAAATGAGACATCAAAAGTTAGGAGCGGATAGAAACTTGAACTAAACAAAATCATACACCTACTAATGAATTAATTTTAAATGAATATTAACAAAAAAATATTAAACAACTGTCGTCCGTCCTTAATTGCCCGAACGTTCCACATCCACCGCAAATAACGAATATATGAAATATGTTTGTCTCCGTTATTATTTTTTTCAATAAATAAACCTAGAGTTTATTTTTATTAATTTATTATTAATAAATAAAGAATCATATAATTATAAACGATCATTTAATATTTATATCCCCTTTTTATTACATAAATGTATCTATAGTCTCGTTGTATGTACAGACGGTTCAGAGTTATGTGGTGTCATCTTAAAGCTGGTTGCATCTTAGATCTGCACGAAAAGCAGCCAGTTTGGCCAGGTCTGGACAAGACCTCCTCTTGATACACTTAACAAATAACCCAATAAAAAATTTTAATTAGATCCAAAAATATTATCTAAATTAATCCGGATTTCCCATTGTTGTTCCTTCCCGTTTCGTGACATATGTAATCATGTGAATTTATTTTTTTCAAGTATATTTACATCGAATCCAAACTGGACATAACAGTATGACTATAAATGTATGCTATTTAGTCCGCCCAAAGCCATGTTAATGGGAGCGCAATAATTTAGTTCGACAACTACGAGTGTCGTAGTCTGTTATCTCCAACTTTACAACAATTAAAAATGCCTTTTGTAATTATAACGCAACATTCGACAACAGGCCGCGGCCGCACCACTCGCGCGGTACATTCACACCTCTTCATAATTAATCCTGTTCCACACACATTGGAATTACATTGTTCCTTCCAATACGTACTATTTGCCGTAATTAATTGTTCATTTGCAAAAAAATATATTAATTGTTCATGCAAATTTGGTAAAATGAAAAAAAATTATTTTAAAATTTTTAATTTAAGCAATTTAATCCTTGAAATGTTTTTTCATATTTTTAGACGATAATTTTTTTGTGTAACGGTAATAATAAATCAAATAAATGTGTATTTTTGGCATAAATTTTTTTGCAAATTCAAGTTAATTTTTGTGGAAAAGTAATTATTTTTAACACGCCTGTAACTTTTAATGTCGTGATAAAACGATAATGGTGTCTACATAAGATATATTAAGCATTTACGTGAAATTCATGCACTTCCAGTGGATACTTGTGCTGAACACTTATAAAGGTACCAAGTCACTAATATAGATAGATCGAATATATTAATAAGTCTTGTCGTTGATTTATTACAGAATTAAGTGGTGAACGGCTGGCTGTTGAAATAACATCCATTATATAAGTTTCTTAGAAAATCGGGTGAGGTCTAAATGTAAGTTCCGTTGGGATCGAAACCACACCGACTCAGTAAATAAATATTTATAACAGTCGGAATTACAATATTGGAAACTAAATACTAAATTCGTCTTAGACCGATAGACACTATGGATACAGTACATTCGATAATAAATGTTGAAAACAATAAAAAATAACATAAGTATTATACTTACATTTATTGTTACAAATGAAAGCTTAGATGAAAGGTGCATATGGAAAATCAATACAAAAATTACGTAAATTCAATGAAAGTAAGCAGTTACCTAGGTATAGATATTGTTTTCAAATATGCATGTATGCAATGAAAAAAAAAACTTTTCTTTGCAATAAAAGTTAGGTGCAGTCTGTAGGTAGGTACTGTAGGTTTTAGTTCTAGGGTTTTTTTTCCTTAGAGAGCTTAGAGAGATTTCCTTAGAGAACTCTTATTGATTCTTGATGTAATTCCTTCAGCACACGTATCTGAGCAACTGACTTTTATACATAAGTAAATAATGTATGGCATAGGCTAAAAGTCCATAGGTCACGTGGTGGTGAGTGGTCACTTTTGCCTATAAATATTTGGAACAACAAAGGAGCCACCAACGCGTTGCCAGCCCTGATGGGTTCTAATAACAGTTATTTTGATTAACTCCATCTTATAAGGGTTAGGGCTTAGTATAGCCGCTCATATACCTAAGTATTAAATCTGCTAATGCCTTATAATATTACTGCACTTAGCCGTCAAAATTGTCATCCGTATCAGTGTATAGATTAAATAGGTAGGTACATTAATCAAGAAATAAATCAGAAACCCCTATCAGTATATAGATATCTACTTATGTTCAAATACAATTTTGGGCATGCAAATATAAACAAAATCTGAACTACCCACACGCGTAGGCGTAGAAAAAGCAGCAAAATTCTCCATATGACATGACCTTGCATATATGTACACCTCATATATTTATCAGATCTAACAAATCATTGCTATTATTCTCGGAAAACACTGCATACACTTGCATTGGAATCGATTTCAATTCGTGGCATATTGACATGTTCCGCACATGTCATGTCACATGTGGCGCCAGGTCACGTGATGCAGGAGTGTATCAGCTTCGACATCTTAGTAACATGAGACGCCATGCACGTTAACGTGATTGGTGTATTGTAAACTACTCATTACCAGCGACCTCGTCTACAAATATCAGTTTTGTTTGTTTGCAAGTACCCACCAATTTTAAGGGGTTCGCCAAAAACAACACATAAAGCACATTATTCGATCTATCTTAATAGGAAGTTTATTAAAAAATCTGTTAAGTATATTGGATGCGAATGAATTACAGACAGACAAACAGGATTTATATTGGTATTTCTAACAGTAGATACCTACTCATTACAGATGTAGTCGTGTTCTGCCATGATTTAATTTATTCGTTGTGTTTTAGAGATAATGGCAGTAGACAATGGTTTTAGAAGTGTGTACGGAACCTGAGGCGCAATTAAAAGAATACAATAATACGAAAGAATATAAACATATCTTCATTTTGTTTGTCCGCCGCAGAGACCTGGTGTAAGAATCTAGGTATCATTATATCTTCGTTATGTGAGGCGGCAAACAACAAAAGATATTAAATAATTGAAATAGGTACTTGTAGTAACATTAAATTAAACTAAAATTTAATTAAAATTAAATGTAATTTTTACATTGCCTAAACAGACAGAAATATTTATGTTTAATTACATTACACTACATTACATATAAGTATTATGTTACAAACGACACTGTTGCTGTCGTACATACATAAGGTATATAATATATTTATAATAAAAAACACTTGTAATGAGAATGTATGAACACTAATAGAATTGTTCCTGAATAAAAGTAATTCATTGCCATAATTAAGTTTAAAAAATTTTAATTAGACCGCAAATTATTTTCATCAACATTCTTGTTAAATTGAAAAAATATTTATTTTGTGTCAAATGAGCAAAACAAAATTTTTTGCAGGAGGTAGGGTATTGTCTCGGTATTCAATAAAATAACAAATTAATTAATCAATGTACATGAAAGTAGATAATTGAAGTATAAAAATATTGAAATCGAGTTTTAGAAAAGACGCTGTGTAAAATTATTTGTTTTATTGCAATAAGTAACAAATGCATTTCTAAAACCTTCGATAACAATAGGAAATAAAAATTGATTGATATATCTATCAAGTTTTCTCATTAATATGGAAATATTATGATATTCCTCACACCGCTCAATTAAAACAACAACATAATGTTTTATTCCTAACAATAAAAATATAAAAGTATATTTAATCAAAACGATAAAAAAGAAAACACCGGCGGAACGTCTACACACGATCTGTTGTAAGATTAAAATTTTAAAAATGAAAAATTCTAATTTTCACCGTGCAATTGTAAAATTGCCGCCATAAAAACTCAAATATTCACCGCCGACTGGAGATAGAGACGTGCGAAAGTGTAAAATGTTCAAAATGTCCACGCAGTGTTTACTCGCCGTCCCGCTCTGGCGCCCCGCCCCCTCGCCGCGTGTGTGCACTGCATTACAACTAAAGATGGCGGATAGAAAAAAAATCTGACAGATGCACCGCTGAACACTATGATGGTACGAGTGATGCGCTCCTCAACCCCCTCGCAGCAGTTTTTCCTATTGCAGTTATTTTACATGACACCAAACTGCACTGTTTTATATAATACTTTTTTATGAAATGAAACAATGTGGAAAACATCATAATTTTTTTATTATTTCCGTTCACGACTTTTTTATTTTTGTGTAACATTCGCCTGTCAATTTTCAGCATTATAACAAATGTTTTTAATGTCATTACTCCGTTTACATATCTGTTAATAACTTCTATATGGTTGGATTGCGACGCTGAATAATAGTTTATACGCGATTAGTAACAATTTTATAATAATTTACGAAAACAAAACACTATACTGAAATTTTTCATAACTTGAGAATGTGCTGCGAAATGTACTTGTATGTTTTATTAGAAATGTCCAAGAACTCACCGAGTTTAATACATTTTAGTATCTACCTCACGTGTTATTTTTATTTAATTATTGTATAGGCGATGAAACATCTTGTATAAACACACGACAGATACACACTACGGCGTTTCCCACCGTCACACCTGTCGCAGTACCGGCGCCGGCCGCCGCCGCGCCGCCACTGCCTCCAGTTTCCAAACTTTTCCGACCGACACTCGCAGCGAAAACTTATAAAACATCTCCAAACTTAACAAAAAGTTGTAAACAACACGTCTATTTAATATATTAAGGCGGTAATGAACCGTGAAGTTAGTTCAAGAGCCGCGGCAACGCGGAATAAGAACCGCGTCATTCGGAAAAATGTTTGTTCACTCACAGACTTACCAGACAATTGTTCGAATTTTGTCACAGAGCGTTCTCTTCCACCTGTCACCTGCAGCTAAGCAAGCAGCTCGTTAAAAATCCTTTGTTTTCCTATTATTTGTACAGAAATATGGTATCGCTCGCAAAGTACGGCGACGGGCACCGGTGGCGGTACAGGTGGTGTTATGGTGCGAGATGGATGTGTCACTTCACAGAACTGGCACTGGTCGGCACTGTCACTCGCGATGTTCGCGCGGCGAGCTACGGACGCGGTGCGGAGAGGTCGCGCGCCGCGGCCGGAATGACGCGCGCCGGCCACCGCGCACACCAGCGCCGCGGCCGCGCGCGGTACTACCGCACGCACGCGACACGTGCACCGTTTCTGCACTTCGCTTACACTTTCTGCCGCTATTGGACATCAATCATTGAAATTTATTTTATTTACGTCACTTTCATATAATATCATACACTAGTATATAGCAGTGTATACTATTAAGTACGGGTAATAAAAAAGTTTGAAGAACTCAGAATAAGTTTGAGTGCTGAAAAAATTTGCAAGTGTCGGTCGTTATTTTTGGTATTCGTTACGTTGCTAAAAATTTAGTCTTCAGTGCTAAAATACTCGATTTAGAAATATTATAACGGAAATTTGATCCATGCACCAGTTTTTTTTTTATTTATTTCTTACACTTAAATTTCAAGAATCTCTACCGGTACCTGTATTTTTAACTGAATTATTGAGTTCTGTTCTTGAATTACTTTTACAGATTAAAAATTTGTAAGTATATTCCTATTAATTGTTTCCAAAATTAAAATGTTTAAACAGTGATTTTGGAAATACAACAATAATTTTTTTTCTTTAATAAAGCTGCATTACTCCTGATTTAAAAATGAAACAAACAAATATAGAAAAAATATACTCCCAGAGTTTCAATCCATTACCAACAACAAATTCAAATTCTCTGTCGCGCTGTAATAATAACAAAACAATTTGAGAAACAACGTTAGAATTCTAAATTCGAATGTGGTAAAATTCATAATTGTAAAATTCGCATTCTTGTACGACACAAGTGAGTGAAGTCACAAACCAAAACATTAGCGGCGGGGCGCCGGGGAGGGGGCGAGTGACCTTGCATCGCGCTCGCTCGGGGCGGCGCCTCGGGCCCCGCCCCCCGCCCACCGCGCCACCCCACGACTTGTGCCTAACGTTCGCGATGCGAACTTACAAGTTTGCGCGCAATATCCTGCGACTGAGTTTGAATTACGAATTGAAATTATATTTTGGTTTTCATTTTGTTTTGTTTTCTTAATAATTCCTTACCATTGAACTATTTTCTGTACCATCATCTACATTATGATTTAAGTATTCTTGTGTTACATTTGTGCATATTTAGAATTTGAATAAATAGAATTTACGTCTAAATTTCTAGGGTTTTTTTTAAATAGAGTACCTATATGCCTACCTATACCTATACGCCAGAATTCTTCAAGTGTTTTAGTTTAATTTAAGATTTAAATATCATTATTAATTTCGTCCCTTGCGCTTAAATAATCTTGTATATCTATAGGTACATTTTATATAACCACACATAAAATTTAATTGTAACCTAATAAATATTATTTGATTAAAATATGTAACTTTTTTATTATTTGCAAAAAGGTATCTATCTACCTTTACCCTTTACCTTTAGGTAGATACATACCTAAACAGGAGATAGAGCAGGCATTAAGTACGCCTTTGTATCCCTTAGCATAAGGTGAATATAGCACAAAATGAATAAATAAATATATAAATATATTTCTCACACCTAATTCTCCCGATAATTCCCTTATGCCATAAATGATATATAGTTACTACTACATCTGATATACCCAACCTATGCTGGAATCGAATGTGAGTTTGTTTATTTGTCTCCTATTGTTGGTAACAAAGGGCGAACGCCACGTGGCACTTTCTACCAGTCAAGCCAGGTGATGATAAGAAATTAGGGTAGGCAGGTACCTACCTAATCTTCTTAGTTTGGCAACTATGAAATGAAATATTTAATATGTATACACATATAATATACTAGCAAACGCCCGCGACTGCGACCGCGTGGATGTTGGACAGTGTAGCAGAATATTAAGTATTAACAAATAAATAGGATCGTTTATTCTAATCAAGATAATCGTCCATCTCTGTTGACTGATTCATGATCCATGATCTATCGAAAACCCTTAGATACCCTAGCCAGATAGCTAGTGATTAATAAGCTTGGGTAATTTACAGGTATCTAGGTACTGATATAGCCTTGAATACAAAATGATGTACATATTAGGATAAGGATTCATACCCAAGTACGAATAATGTGGCCTAGTTTGTACCGGCGTTACAAATGCATATTTTAACATGAAAAAGTAGTTATTGTGACATAACTGTAATAGTCAGACATATGGTATGGGGGACTTATTTGTAGATATTAATGTCCCTATAAAACAGTAGTACATTACTTTACTCTATTGTCAATAATTTTTGCAGCGTACGCGATATAAGGATTACATTATCGAAGTTTTCACACTGATCCCTAACGTTTTCAAAAATATTCTATAGCTTATGTTCATTACGGATAATGTAGGATTCTAATGATAGAAGAATTTTTCAAATCGGTCCAGTAGTTTCGGAGCCTATTCGGTACAAACAAACAAACAATCAAATCTTTCCTCTTTCGAATATTAGTATAGAGATATTTATTAATGTGTAATATATAGGTACATATATGATAATACAAGAATAAATATATAATTATATTTGAACACACACTCATATATACTTACACATACCTATACATGCATACATACATGCATACATACATGCATACATGCATGCATGCATACATACATGCATACATACATGGATACATACATGCATACATACAAACATGCATATATCGTTTTAATGGTGAAGGGGAAAGGATTTCTTACGAAATACCTAAACTTATCTGTAAGGTTTGGCGCTGACAGATATTGCGCGCCGATAATTCGTTAATAAATAATAAAGGCCCTAGCTAATACTTTTTTTTTTGAAAATATAGTAATATTCCATTAAATTCTCTATTAGATATGTAACATCTCATTCATACAATATATGTATGTCTACCTATCCAGGTCATGTGATATTTACAAAGAGGTATCTATATAACAGAAATCAAATGTTCATATTTGTCAAACGATGTTACTGTATGTATCCAAAGTTTTATATACCTAAGTACATATGTGTACAAACTGAGAACAATATTATCTCATACTGTTTTCTTTAAAGAGACTGTATTTCAAATATCGATCAAACAATTCTGATGAAACAAACTGATGGGGGAGTTAGCTCCGAAACCGGCGCGCAAATATTAAGAGATTGATGTATGTGGAAGAAGCACGGCAGGTAATCAAAGATAGGGATATTTGGCACTCCGTGCTCTCTGCCTACCCCATAAGGGACCTGGCGTGGCGATATGTAGGTATGTATCAAACATTCTAGCTCACTATTGCATTTCCATATTTGGAACATAAATCAAGGTGCGATTTCGAAAAGTTTATTTCCATCTCAAATCACATTAGGTAATAGATAAGTATAACTACCCATTCATGTCACCCAAAGACTTGGAAACAATACAACATAATAATATTTTATTTGTTTGTTTATTACATTTACAATCAGTGCCAGCCACTTTGCGTATATCGTCACTACAGCTAGCTGGAGGGCGTCCTACGCTACTACGGGCATGTGTTTTAACAACACTTCAGACAACCTGTTAAATAACGTGCAGGAGGCCCAGGTTCGTTACCCGGCCACGCCATAACTACCTTTACTAGCGAAGTCTGGTAATGACTCACTCGACCTGTTTAATACAACATGGGTACATTATACATGTAGATATGCACGAATATTTAAGCACGGAGCCACCTTTATGTTTACGAACCAAGGGACTAACGATTAACAAGAAGGCAGTTGAATAACAGCGAGATTTTCACGGTAACGCTAGGAGTTTTGTAGGGGAGTTGATGTCAAGTGTACATCGTCAAACGGAAACAATCTTCTGACTTTCCTGATGACGATGACAAATTTACTTTTGTATTTACAAAAGCTTATAATTTAATGGACAGAAGTTGAAGATGTTTTAGAGTAATCGTTTCTACCGACGCCAACTTAACCTAAAGATATCATGAGTCTGCTCTCGTAGAAATACCAGTGGATTATAAATAACTCGTGTTCCCTCATCAATCTAAGTTTATAGTACAATTTTATATGAGACATCCGCGCCGAGCTCAGGTCATTCAGCTTAAGCAACTTAACCGGCTTATCGGAACTAATATCACTAATCCAATTTACCGTCTCGATCATTCGGCACTGGCAGAAAAACGGTGCGCCCGCGCGTCCAACTGTATAATTTGCCGCCATAAACCGAGCGCCGTGATGACAGATCCATCATGGCGGCCGCGAAAATTATCCATTTTACGACACGAAATTGCGCGCGAACCACTCCACGAAAACGTTCGCCCAACTACCCGCACTCCACTGCACACTCTACCGCCTTGATTTAAGATAAACAATTTTTTAAACCTCGCGCAATGTTAATTTTGTTAATGGATCACGTTTTGAGAGACAGCTGAATGATTTGATGTTTTATTCGTTTGTTTGTTGTTTTGTGAAACCGTCAGATGGCGCTGTGTGTAATAAGGGGACGATGACACGTCAATTTTGAACTATCCTTTCGTATTATTGAAAAATACATATTATGGTTTAATTATAAAATTCATTCATCGATTAGGACTTGGAGGTCCAGAAGAGACTCATAATTGACTGCCTTCCAATCAAAATCACATAAATTGTTCTTTAATTTGTCGATATACCGCTCATAGGTTGCCATTTGTCAGACTTTAAAATAACCCAAAATATTCAGCAACAACATTCGTATATCTCAGCCAGCCTGCATTAAAACACACTTCGAGAATTAAAATGTCACGAGAAGAGCCCCCTCTCCAAAAACTGACCATTCATATCTTAAGCCCTTTTATTGTGCCATTGTGGAACGTAACACTCGTCTCATAATGAAAAGTTTCGGTCCATGACGATATGTTTTAGAATTATATAAACATGAGTAATTCCGCAATAAATCCCACTCTAATCTAATACCTATTTGGATACGAAATAATCATGAGACTTCTTCCTTTCAAATACATTGCTAAACATAATTTTTGATGAGGGGGCGAAACGTAAGTTATAGGTTATAAAGACCTCGACCAAAGGACACCTATAAACATTCACTGGTCCAGCTGGCTAAACATTAGCTATGGTGATTTAACATTTGGCTATGGAGCTGGCATGATGATTGGCAGTTAATACTTTAAGGATATTTAATAACTAATACCTACTGCCTGAGACGAACGCAGCTATTGCAACATTTCTCCTAAAAATTGGTTATAGATGTAGATGTAAATGGGCTGCAGCAGCCACTCTTGGTTGCTGCCTGCTGTTTATTCGCAATATAAAGTAGATATTATGAGAGGTGTAATCACACACTGATGTCTCTTGTTTTTACAATATATTTGTCATTTTAACCTCCTTGTTCTCTTTAACACGGACCGGTGACGATGTATTTATGTCTCTGCCTATCAGCTTATCAGCGAGGATTAGCAATACATTAATACCTTGCAGCTGTTTCTAAATATGCTTAAAATTCTGTCTGGTGGAACATTCCATTGTTCCACTGGAGATTAGGAGAGATCTAAGTGACAACGTCAAGGGTGACCGCGTGGTGACGCTGGTTAGAATACGATGTACAACATATACGCCAGTGGATCCCTGCCATTTCATGTTAAGCAGATATTTAGTGGCGTAGTTGTAATTACTGCATTATGCGCGTGTTCACAGCAACTCATATTAACGCGCGCCGGCTTGCGTCAGCGAAACGTTTTATTTAAAACCACCTGTTCCACTTATTACGAGCAACTGACAAGCGATTATTGTTACCCTCGCTTGGGAAGTTCAATCCGATTCTTTACACTCTCAGACTTTACGCTTTGTAAGATTTTGAGGAGAGGGAGGAGGAAGGGGGAGGGGACCGGAGAACAGTGTCTTTATTTTGCCTAAATATGTTTACTGTTTACAAACACAAGCAATAATATTGCAAGGTTACCTCCTACATACCTACGCATAGGTATAAAATAGATCAGTGTAACATCACTTCCTTCTTTGTTGATCTTAATGTTCTCAATTTTGATCCATTGATCTTAATGTTGTCATTTTTGACCCATTGATCTCAATGTTCTCATTTTTGTCTAATCATATATTTTTTAATTTCGTTACGACATATACTGTATAAATATTGTAAGATCGCTTACTATTTACCTCTGCACAATAGAACACGAGCCTTAGGGATTATCAATTATATCCTCTGCCTTTTCAAATATAGTTTAATACATAAAACGTCAAGTTCACGACATACAGAATGAAAAGGTTCCGTCACTTTGTAAAAAAATACAAAAAAATACTGTTTAAAGTATTTATACTTAAAATTAATTAATTCGAATCGTGTACGGAATTTCTTGAACAAAAATTGTGCGCAACGCTGTTAACTAACTATTTGAGCGATGTTTTGTTATTCTGCTATTGCTACAGAACTAGAAAACCAACTCGCATTCACTGCGTTGTTATACCCACGTGCGTGTTGTAGGTATTAAGATAATAATAGTTGGCAGTTAATGGTAACAACATATGTACATCGGAACAAAAAAAAACCATTTAAAGACCTCGATCTAACTCTTATAGGTACTGGCTTTACTAACTGAGTTTATGGTTAAAGTTTTTCTTGCTTTTCCTAGTTATTTGTATATATTTTACTTTTGCATGTAACTGCTATGTAAGTCTACCAGTAGCCACCTCTGTCCTGTCCCCTTCTATATATTCTCTTTATCAGTCCTGACATTTGTGGTCTGCAAGAGATCGTTATCCAGTGTCAAAAACTAAAACCTATACCTACATAATTAGATTATATGGCGGCTTTACACGTGTAAGTTTCTTCCGGGTAGCCTAATTCGGCAACCTTCTCACCCATCCGAACTCCTCCATCAGGAGATCCCGTCGATCCTCAAGAAGTTGTGGCAAAGACTTATAGACTCTACTGTTAATACATTTTACTATTTATAATAATCTTTGGTAGTCTGCTAAGATAGCAATTAGTACTCCAAGATAAAAACCTCACCGTATCATTATAGCACACCTATGTCTTACTGAGATAATTGACACGTCAATTCTCAAGATGATAGCCGATATATGGCCACCCATAATATGTTTAAACCAAGTTTAAGCAAATTTTTTCAAAAATAGCATATGCACCACTAGAAAAATTTGTAAACACTACTCGTAAAAGTAGTGGAGAGCCAGTACCGGGAATTTTTCATTTAATTAATGAGTACAGAGTGGAAATCGGAAGACGGACCTATTTACAGGAATCTGGCAAAAAATAATCTTGGAGCTCACATGGAAAGCACAAAAAGTACTCTTGTATTAAAGCAAATGAATTTTAATGACCTGTCTCACAAATGTCAAGATCCTTCAGCAGTAAGGATGACCGCTGTAAATCACAGAAAATCAAATGAATGGCCTGTAAACACAATTTCAGCCACGTGGGAGTCGCTCTACTCTTCTTTAATTTAGAAACCAGCCAGATGACGAAAATGCAAGATAATGAGTGGATCGGCGAGGAAGAAATTAACAGGACAAAGTAAGAAAAAACTAATTTAAATCTATTTTTGCAAAATGAATGAATAAAGTTGTCAATTCACCCGTTGCCGAACAGTTTGATGCGTGCCCAGCTGTGGCTATCAACTGCAGCTTATTCTATGCCATCAAATTTGCAGGTGCAGCCGCCAGCCACACCACCCGACCTTTGACTTTACGATTCGCTTGAACTACGACATTTTAGTATTAATTTTTACTCAGAACGAGGATATTAATTCAGCTTAGGATATGTATGTTTCATATAATTTTTTAAGTTAAAATTTGAGCATGCAACGGAAATTCCCTCGCATCATGCAAAGGTGGTGATCGTAACGTGGAGATAGCCGTCCAGGCTAACAAAAAAAAACTGACGAATAAAAATTGAGTCTTGTGAAAAAATATCGTGTTTTTAATAGTGATTAAATCTGTCATATTTTGTAACTATAGTTAATTATCTTATTATTAAATTATTTGCTTTTTATCTGATTGAGGTTTTAAGAGGCCTGGAGTGTGCCACAGATAACATATAACCTTTTCTAGGTACTTGTACACAGAAGTTAAGTTAATGGGATATAAAAGATTTATGATTTTAGTTATATCTAATTATATTATCAAAATACTATATTAATATCGAAATATATTAATTATCGAAATATAGTAAATATACGAGAATAATCACTTCACGTTCAGGAAACATTACAGGATGCACGAATGGTGTAGTTACATATGGATGTCGCTCAACTACTTCCGGTTAAATGAATTATCATGATGCTCGGCAGCTTAGTTCGGAATATTAGAGCTATGAGTGACCTGGACTACGATAGGCGCCTGATGACGTTTTCACTATAACCCAACATTTTTGTAAAGCAAATAGGGAGTACTATGTCCGTTCTTATTTCGCCATACAAATTCCACCGGTGGACAAAAACATTTTTCTAAATCGAGAACTATGTTGTTTTCTACGTTTTTTAAAAACGACTTACTTGTAAAAAACATAAGGATATCGAAATAAGTCCTGGATCACCTAAATTGGTATCAGAGAAGTTGATACTTTTTTGTTGACTATAAATAATCCTATGTAAATCGGTGCAGTCATTACGGAAATATTCCCGAACAAACAGGCAGACAAACAAACAACGCGATATACATTAAAACAGGCGTATTTTAATTTCAATAAAGTACAATAACTACATAACCCTTTCGAATTCACGAACAGATATTTTAATTAGTGTATATATATCTATATCTATTATAAATACTAATCCATAAAGAAACATAGGGTAATTATAATCTAATACTCTACATACGCAAACACGCCTTATAAGGTCGTGGAAGTTTTTTAGTACTTACTTTTAATAATTTATGCAAGTAATACTAACATTACACAGTGCAGAAACACGGCCTTCTGGGAGCGAGCAACGCTTATTAGAGTGTAAATCATGTTTTAATCGATGACGACAGTTTTATGATGAACGGTTACCGGCGGCCACCTTATGAGTGTGTTCTTAGAAGAAACACGAACGGGAGCGTTTGTGTGGCAACAGACGGGGCACGAGTCCAGCTGACAGTTAACATGGAACTGCATCAAAAATTCTACAGTATGAGTTTTCATTTCCTAAATAATAAAAACCATGCGAGCGTGACATTCAAGTAATTAACACTGTCAATAAAATATCGTTGTGGTAGGCTATACACTCAATTCGTGGTTTTAGGAATAGCCTCTCAGTTTAATATGAAATCTTATCAACGAATACAGTGGACATTATTATAAAATCAGTTCAAAAATTAATAATTAAATAAATATTTTATTTTAAAAAAATTTTGAATCAGTTTGTATTACTCTACCTCAGGACATATGCCTTTCCCGAGGTAGGTACCTATGCTGCAACAATCACTCATCCGCCGACATGTACCTACGGACATTTCCAAATGCATTCATAAAACCAACAACATCATGCCATGCCATGCTCATGACGACACATTGCTCATTGAAATCATATAATATAGGTATGTAAGTATGTACCTACATCTATTAGCAAAACCATATTAACACTGTACGAATCACTGTACGAATTTCGATCACTGTGTGCGTACAATGTTATAATAAATAAATGAGCTAGCTGAACACGTTATCGGCGCGTCTGAAAACTAACGCGTCATAAATTTTTATTCGCGCGCTTTCATGACATGTAACAGCGTGACATTTTGTCACACAAATGACATGTTCGAAGTCGACAGTTCTCGCGCGTTCGTCCCGGGCTCGGTGGAAGGAAAACAAAATCATTACTTACACACAACACGGTGTATGTAATAACTTGCTGTAGGTAATTTCCTTAGTATAGATGAAAGGGTGGAGCAGTTGGAGAAATAATGTGGACACCACGTGTGAGATCATTTTTTAGTTCAAAGTGTGTCGACATTTTTGCTTGTAAATTATCAAGCAAATAGGTACTCGAGATAAGGTGCGAAATATGATAATTGACACACCGCACGCAGGCTGTAATTAGCACGTGAGCTGTGTGAAGCGCGACTCCGCACTTCCGGTATCAGCGCTCTTCCGCCGCGGCGAGGCCCGGACGCGTCGCGACGCAACTCTTGTTTGTTGCTAGTTTATTTATCGAGCGTCGGGCCACGTGACAGGTTCTGTGGCAGGACTCGGACACGCCGAGCTGTGAACTTTTATGCTAATACCGATAGTTATGCATGTATAATATAATGTGGAATGCGAATAAAAAATGAAGAATTTTTATATTTTGAATAATATTCATCAAATAAAATAAGATTTAATTTTAATTTGCCCAACAACCTTTTTCTCTTAACCACTAAGGGTAAAACCACGCCGTCTAGATACTGGTTTGTACACTTTATAGACATTTCAGAATACTCTAATGCTGGTGCTGGTTTCCCTGTGATATAATTTCTCATTTATAATTAATTAGTGAAATTAAAGTTTATTAAAATCGCACAGACAGACAGACCCTCAAAGTTAGATAATTAATCGTATCTAAGCTAGTAAGTCACTCTCTGAATCAGCCACACTTTTGTTATCGATAAAATAGGATCCAAATTGCCGAACTGCGAAACAAAATAAGACATAATCCATGAAACGAAATTTTACACGCTTTATTAAAATGCACGACAAACAGAAGAAATCATTAATTACATGTAACCCAGTATCAAATGCAATCCTACTTCCTTGTTGCAGATTTCATATTAATCCTTATAAAAACAGGTTTTTAACTGACGCAGCACTTGGAGCTTGATCCTTCACTCACAGCCTACCCGCACAAACATCACACGTGGAAGCACTGACCGACAATAAGTTATAATCTGTAGCTGAACAAAATATAGCGTATCTTTATCATAAAATATCATTTCGATTCCGGCGGCTGTCCTTCGCACATACATTATGTTTAACATAAACTAGTTTATATTTCTCTTATATTGTATTATGTCAGAATTCTCGGTCGTTAATGTCTCAGACAATATTTAAACTTGCTTTCTAGTCTCTGACGTTGGCAACACTACGAATGCGAGGCCTTCAAGCGATCTTGAACTTTATGGTGTTATGATAAAAGCGATTACGCATTGTTCGGGTCGAGGGTAGACTTGTCAAAACGAAGCAGTAATTTCTGTTGAGTTAATGTTGTAAGGCCTGTGTTGTACAAAAAGCTCCGGAGAGCTCAAAGCGATAAAATAGCTTCAGTAATCGAAAATATATTTCGAAAGAAAAACGAGATTAATTTGAAGTACCCATTACAGTACATGATTGTTACAGAAGAGCTGTTTTAATTAACATAAATCATAAAAAGAAACACACAATCACAATCACATAAAGAATCAAATTCACATAAAAAAACGATAAAATTAATGACAAAAAAATTGTAGTGAAAAAGTTAAGGTCTGATGTACTAAACAAAAAAGCTAATTAAATTAATTAAATAAAGTTTTATCATTTAGTTTGCATTACGTCGAGCACAGCACTGTGCGTGCACTTACAAGATATTGCCACTGTGTAGCTCAGCATCGGCTGTGACTGGTGCCCACTTGAACAATGTCATTATTGACCACTGGCTGACATTTTATTTCCTCATGGTTCAGTAAGAGCCGTCGAATCTATGTCTTAATATTACGCATATACCCCAGCCATGTTCGAGAATGGGACTTTTATTGTTTTACTATGACCAAATAATGCAAATTGGTTTTTTATTAGTTTTATGGCATCAACGTTCGAATTTTAACACTTATTCGGTCAGACACAACGTGTAACTCATTATTTTATTAGATATTATTGCTTGTAAGTTCTCTGTGTTTTGTTCTGTGGTCTTTTAATGTTTTGTGTCGAATTGAATTGTAATACCTTTTTTATTGCTCGTAGTTTACTGACCTTTAGTCCGCATTTTGAAATAGATTTTTATGTAATTAAACTCAGTTGTACACTATTTTACGTTTAAAAATATTTTTTTATTTCATTACATGAGAGTGTATTCTTGATGAAGGGTACTCAAAAGTCTTACATACGATCTAAGATTAAGAAATAAGGCATAAGCTTCTAAAATAGCACGCATAAGGCTTATTAATTGTCTACAGTCCAAGGAATAAAACGATTATTAAAAAATAAAATTTCTAACTCATTAGAAGAAACAGGAATTTGAAAGTGCAACATGTGATTAAGTAGGAACGCCTCGCGTGCCGGTGCGTGCCAGCTACAACCACGTTCCTATGCAGCGACGGCTTGTACAGCAGTAAAACCTACATTAAACGATATAACACAACAAATAACTTTACACACACAGTTAGTTATTCTGTATACGCCAACGTGGTCGCGACGAGCGGACACTGGCGTCGCTGTTCAAGCTCGGAATTATGATTTTAGTCAAATGACTAAACTCCTCATATGTCATACCTCCTACTAATATAATTCAAAGCCGTTTTACGTAACAAAAATAAACATGACAACTGCGAATTATAGCAGCAGACGTGTTAAAATTACAATATTATTACAGTAATTGTGAAATGAGTTATCAATTTCATTCAATGACACAACATTGACTGTTACGGTATTATTAATGGGACTGATTGTGGGCGTTTCGAGACATGTCCGAGTTTCTTTATCCCAGTGGCACGCCACGCCGCGCGTTCGTGAATGAATCGTAAAAACGCCGGGTTCATTCGCTTCGGCTAATGTCAAGGTCCTCGCTTTGTTCGAGTGTGTACATACGTCCCCCCCTCCTTTTTATTGGATTTTTCAGTTTTTAAATGGGACTCTCGTACATCAAGATATATCTACCTATAGCAAAATTATACCTAACATCACGCAAAATTATCTATTAATATTAAAATATGATGATATGTTTTTGGTCACTCCACGATTAGAATTTCGCGCCATAAAACATATAGGAAATCTGTAACGCAAACAAATCGAAAGATATTAAAAAAAAACACAAAATAAGTGAATTTTTTAAACAATATATGAAATGAACATAATAAAAATAATATAAACGTCCGAATTAATACCAAACATGCTCAAAACACCGCGCAGGACAATATTTTACCATTGAGAAATGTATCTATAGAGGGCTTCACGGCGAGTGACGGTCGGAGCCGGCCTGCCCGCTGCGAGCCGTGTCAAAGATTTATACAAAAAAATATATTACAAAAACATATCTATACAACAACGTTGCGTGCGTTTCATACTGGTTGGTGCCTTGGAAATTAACATACCATCATAGGTATTCAGGATTGTATCATTCCAATCATTGGACTGGACATATACAAAATGTGGAAGCAGAGTTCTTAAGCTCTGAAGTACATATATTTAGTATTACTGGAATATATTAGAAATCAATCCTCAAGCATAATGCTTAAAGAGGTAACCGCTTAATTGACATTAATATAAGTACAGAGATATAATATTGGTTATTGCATATAATGTTGTCAATTTTCTTTAATTAATAATATAAATATTAATTTAGAAGTATTAAGTAATTTTTATAACACTTTTGTAATGTGTAGGTATATAGATAAGGTTGAATATTTCTGCAAAGTTATTTAGCTGCCTGCTCGGTCGGGAATCGAATCCAGCTAACTACACTAATGCAAGTGTATATAAACGTAAGTACCTACTAAAAGTGAAACCACTGTCAGTATATGGTGTCCCATCAATCGACTTCAAATTTCTCACTTAGTACCTTACAATGTGTGTGCTGTACCTACATATTTATATGAGAAATTTCATTATCACTAAACTTCGTAATAATTAGTTTTTCAAATGTCCTTCAAAAACATGTGATAGTACCTGCGTTCAAAGGTGTTCTCGATTAAAATGTCCAAGTTTTACGGCACACACTTGACATGTTGTCTCCAGATTTCTGAGGATTGCGAGCGAAGACGAGCTAATTGTCGGTTTCCGAACCTTCAAAATTGCAGAATTAAAATCGTTAAGCGGCCAAGAGTCCGCGTTCTAATGGACGCAATAACTTGACGTAAGTTAGCGCCTTCTGTCCTGTATATCTCGGGCCTTTATCCTGCGCCCGCGCAGTAATGTAGATAAATTGATCGCCCCAATCCCTTATTGGATTAATTTATGGTAATATGTTCAGATCGCGATAGCCGGCCCCGACTTACGATTAAACAGTTTTTATGTAAATCCGCCATCTTTGTTCGCAGCAGTCGGTATCGCAACATCGGCTGGTGCAAGCCGTGAACAATCGCGGAAGCAAATTATCCAATGAATTTTAGATATGTTTATTAAAATTTACAAAAAGGAAAATCATCTCACTTGAAATATAAACATATCGTTTGAAAGTACCCCCACCTCCACATAACATAAAGTAAGTCTTCAATAAGCTTAAATAAGGCTCAAATGAATTAATAGATACGTTCGTAACGTGCTCAATTAATTAAATACTCACAGTTACATTTAATTATTACCTTTTTGTTACGTTAAACGCGACTTAAAAAGAGAAAGCAATAACAAACCATACATATTAACATCACCATCATCATCATCATCAACCTATCTCAGTCCCCTGCTGGACATAGGCCTCCCCCAATGAGCGCCATCGCACCCTCTCTGCGGCGTGTCGCATCCAGCATCTGTCTGCAGCTTTTCGCAAATCGTCATCCCACCGGGTCTTCAGCACGTTTATTATTAACATCAGCGTGTAATTATAATTTTAAGTAAAACTTCTTTAATGACCTTTTTAGGCTAATCTGTGGTTTTTTTGCCGTCTCTATGTAGTGTGCAAAACGCTTTATTCTTAACATTAGGCCAAGCACTTCGCTGCTAATCATACAGCAATGATGTTTCCGATTTTATGACAAGTGGCGCGCCTGCATAATGCGATGTTTTGTTTCTAGCCATTTAAATGCCGTAAAACAATAAAACGTGTTTTTGCCATTTTTAATACGTTTTGACCGAACGCCCACGCCGCTGTCGAACGGCCTTTTACCTATCACTAAAATTGTTTAGCTACTCTATTCGGTGTCGGTTTTTCAATTTTAAACAATCCCGTTGTTATTAATGCTAACAGAATTTTTGTATTTCACTAAACATTGTTTTTCAAATTTTCGATAAGATCTGTATAATTAAAATCTAACTTGCAAACAAGCAAATCGTTTTTACGTTATTAGATGTCACAACCTTCTTGACGGCTGACGCCACGAGTCACCCGACTTAAGTTTTGGGCGATTGGTTTTTGTTTTAAAATACATATGTTTGGTTTGGCGTCCCTCTAATATTTAATGATAAGGATAATAAAGTAACGATTAGAAAAAATCAGAGTCAGGTATTATGATTATAAGATTTTAGTCATTATGTAGATTAAATCTGCAACAAATGTTCTAGAAATTTCTAGGTGTCTAATAAACCTATGAATTTATTAAAATAGCTGACACCTACTAAACGAATCAAACCAAATTAGAGCAGACAAACTGACAGATAAATAAAACGATTCTGTATTTGTGGAGATATTAAAGGTGATCAATTTTGTAATTTTTAAACAAATGTTACACTATCCAAAATGTTCCGATCTATTAGGTATATGAATTTTGACTCCTCACGACCTGTAAAAGTCATCCGATCACCTCATTACTGCGGACAGACCGATATATTTTACATATTAATGTGTTTAGAACCATTTAATTCGCAATAATTTTTGCAGATCAATCTGATCATAATAACAGTCAACGGACGAATTCTTTTAGTGATGTATATCAAAGTGTCAATTCAATTCGATAAAATTGAAAATGAATTTTGACAATCAATTATTTAAATAAATATTAATCGGTGTTATTTATATGAATGACTAATTATTGTCCGCGGCTTCGCTCGCGTGGAATTTGGTCTGTCACATTAAGCTTCGTTACAGATAATTTTAAATAAATATATTTTTTTTAGTCATTAGCAAAAAAAAATATTATTAAAAAATCGGGTAATCATAATTTATCGAGTCACACCGTCACGCACTCGGCGATGACGCGCCATTGCTTGGATTGCATCACCCCTCCGCCCCCGCGTCGCGCGCCGCGCCTGTTAGACGCTCCATAGCGCTCCATTCAATTCAATCATATCGTGATGATTTTTAAACTATTCCGGCAAATTACTTGGTGTGAAAGACAAAGTTTATCTACATAAAATACTTAAAGCGACGAATGTATGGATTTTGATAAGAGTTTGATAAATATACTAAAATGTGCATTGTAAAACAGTATCTAATTTAATTAAATTTATGGTTCATAATTTTGATCATAGTGGCTTCTACATAAAAGGTAGATATATGATGTCGCGGATTTTTATTTAGAACTATTCAAGACAAACAATCCTACGGTACATCATCTTTGTGTAACTCCAATGGTTTAGGCAGCGTACGCCAAGATAGCTCTCAAAGGCCAGATTTTTTTTCGACTTAATTGACATGTATCACATTACAAATTGTAACCTATTATTCCGATGTATAACCTATATTACTGTAAAGTTTCATCCAAATCCGTATAGTAGTTTTTTCGTGAAAGAGTAACAATCATACATCCATACTCACAAACTTTCGCATTTATAATATTAGTAGGACGTAATTGAATATAAGATGGTTTATGATATCAGATGCTATACAACCACTCATCTTATTTTACTACTAAAGTGTATTTCATATATTAAAGTGTTTATTTTTACTTTATTGACTGCTTCGTTGGTCAAATGGTTGCAAACACAACTGCTGCTCGAGGGGTCCTGGTTTCGATTGCCGGGTCGGATACTATTGGATTTTGTAGTAAGCATAAGAAGCACGTCAAGTGTGTGTAGAGATATGTGATATTCGATGCTCTCTGTCTGCCCCATGAACCTGACATGACCGTAAAACAGTAACTAATAATAATGAAGCACGATCCGTGAGACCTTCATTTTGCAACCGATTGCGAATTTTAAGGACATTTAATTTTTTTAAAACCATAATATTTTTAAATTACCTTCAACGAACAAATTACAAACTAATTCCCTTTAATCTCCGATGTATTTCTGAAGATGGTAATCAAATAAGTCGGTATAATTGTAATCGATCAAACCAACAGCGTAACTATCATCTCATCGGCTAACTATGTACCTTTTTACACTAGGTACTTGCCCGTTCGTACGTTAGTTCGTTCGTTCTTTTTTATTATTGAAATTTACGAACGCACCGTCACGCCGGTAGTCTACGAAGGGCTAGCAGAAGGACACTGCCACGATTCACCAGTTAAGTTTTACGTCCCATGGAGTAGGTGATAAGAATTAAATTTACAAAACTTCTCATTTCATTTTTTATTTCGCGCGCAAGACAATCCGCTCTCTGAAAAAGGATTGCCTGCATTTGGGGAGAATGACAGGATACCCGTGGATTAGTGGAAATTCAAAAAGTTTCTTCTATTTTAGCAGATCACACATACTCGTGGTAAAAAAGTTAATTGACTGTTGTCTGAGTACATTCCTTACAACAGAGCCCGATGTGTTAAATGGCTCTCCAAAGGACAGAACCTAAAGTTGTTTTCCGATCTGCAACTACCTCAGATCACTAAGCCACAATACTTACATAAAGGATTTTTGTTGTCTATCCATGTGCTGTCAATCAAACAGTACACCTTAATACATCCTAAGAGCATGAATCTAAAAATTCCAACTGATCCTCAAATATTCTAAACAACAGTAATCATTTAAAAAGATGCTTATTGTAAACACTCCGTCAGGCTGAGCCGCCCTGAGCCGTAAGACTCAAGTCTCTACAAATAACATAAGTATGTATAACAATACCCTTTAAATATAAGTAGTGTCTTTGTCATCTATAAATAGGTATAGACAACACGAACAAAGTCGGGTGCAACACCTCGTTATTTCCAATAATGCTAATTACCCACGTACCTAGATACGAGTACCTTTCTTTAGTTCATTCGCCATCATCAATCAACACCATCTTGCTGTGCACATGCAATCTAAGCCCACATCACGGGTACACAACGCGTTTTAATTTAACAACAATCATAAATTACACTGGAAAAATCAAACAAGCCTTTAACTTAACGAGTGCATAATTAGTACAACTGTTTCACTATGAAAGAACAGGACAATGGTATAACGCCTAATGAATGTATTTCAATTTTAACGTTTATGTTATATTTCCATATTATCAGAATGAAATGAAATTGTTTTTAAATAAATATGAATGTAGTGTGACCTATATATATGAATACGTATGACCTAAATGGTGCAAGGCGTTAAGTCAAATCCCGAAGAAGCAGGGTAAGGTACGATGTAAGCTTTAAGTTAGCGTGGAAGTAGTCAATTGAATCTAACAATGTTGAGGAAAATAAATGCTTTAATAATAATGATATCATGCTACGGTAACCAAACAGCTGCAAAACATATTATAAATATATACATTTTCACTTATACGTCGATTGTACAACACTGGACAAATGCATGTGCTCATCACGCATATCATTTCCTAATTGGCAATCGAACGTATAACCCCCGATCCGTCATTCACGCTTGCTAACCACTTGGCCAACAGACCAGTAATATTCTTATTATTTAAATAGTAACTTACTTATTCACACACTCCTTATTAATTCAATGGGACGAAACAAAATAAAAATAATAAGCAAGTGTCGTTAACTCCGTACGAATTCGCCTGTGTTGTGCTGTAAACAGAATTGTGTAAGAAGAAAATATTCTGGAAGTTTCTCCAATAAACAAAGGCGAGGCACTTCGCGATAGCGGCAAAAACGCGTTCGGGCCACATCGGCGCACATTTTATACAAACGATGACATAAATACTCATTTGCAAGAACAATATCCGATATTGAGTGAGGCCTGTCTTGCGAGAAACGAACGGTACACTTGCGGCCAAATAAAGGGCCCTCACAAAAATATCGTTTCTGAAAATATTTTGTATTTTTGCTAGCTGTATTTTTTTCAATAAACGAATAAAATACCATAACTAATGGGTGTTTTATTTCCTTTATTATAATTATTACAAGATACATTATGTTATTTATTGCAAGGTCAATTATCCGCACTTGTTGTGTGTAAACTATTTCAATGACTTGTTACATATTTATCCCTATATAACTGTTATTTAAAAAAATTGACGTCATGTGTCCCCATTAACTTTTACCTTAATTAATGAGGCTATATAATCAATGTTGACATACCTAAATGTCGTCAAGGTCGCAACGACTTAACTAGAACTGTCTGCATACTTGCGGCTATACTTTATCCCGGCCAGCAGTACACCAGGCTCATTCATGTTTATTCACCGGCCGCGAACCCCTCAACCGATATATTTATTGGTTTGCATCCACCGGTATCTATGTGGAATTTACTACACCGGTACTACTCAAAATTCGTCTTACACTTTACAGCTGTATGTAGATTCTTAAGTTATGAAACTTCCATCGCTGAACATGAGAGACAGTAACTTCTGACGGTTTATTTTCGCTGCCTTCACTGCCGTAGCCTGGCAGGCGTTTAGTTGACGTCAGTTTATGACTTCATGGAAAGATGCTTTTGATTTCATAATTTTTCAGGTTGTTCCACAATCAGCAATTGATCTCTGCACGGAAGGACGGATGAGCGAAGACATTGATTGTATGAACGTTACAGTCTGTACCCTTGTTTGTGACTCGTGGAAATTTCAGTAAACATACACATTCTTTTGAACTTTGTAACATTAATTCGTCCTGGAATTTGACCACAAGTAAGACCACAAGAAGTATTAGATACTAAATGTTCTAGAAGTAATGATCTTGTGATACGAATCATATTCAAAAGTCTAATACTTATATGTTGACTGCCTCGTTGGTCGAGTGGTTGCAAGCACAACCGTATGTAGATCGGGGGAGTTCCTGTGTTCAAATCCCGGGTCGGGTAGGTACTATTGTATTTTTCTAATTTAGAAGTTCTAGTTGTGACTCGGAGTCTGGATCCATGCCCGGTGTATGGCAATAGACTCACCTCCTATTCCATGGGATGTGAACCTAACTGATGAAACGTGGAAGTGTACTACAGTCCTCCTACTCCTTCTCCTACTCCAACTCCTTCAGGTTTTACAAGCGTGATGTTCCGTGTTAATACTTAGGTATATCATAAATGTCTATACTAAATATCTCTACAACCTCATAGTCTCACCGACTTCTCATTAAGAACTACAAAGGACTTTTAAGAACAAAATCCCCAGTTGCCTCCCCAGGGTTCAGACGCTCACCTAGCCCTAGGTGACGGAGCGTTAATCACACGACACGGATACATCAGGCATGAGCGATAATAAATGGTAATTCAGCACAGTTAGGGTTAATAAATCGCGAACTAGAGGTCGCTAGTGCGTTGTCAGTTCGCACGGCGATCAGCCGCGCATCAATCTGAGACACCGGCTATTCATTACCTGACGCCGCGCGCCGCGAGTGCGACGGGCCGGATGAGGTGAGCTGGCAGAAAATGTTTGTTACTCGAAACGTTTAAAAGCTGTCGTTTCTTAGCATACGTTTTGAAGAAATTATTAGGTACACATGAGACTTTTACCTTCATACCAAAGGAATTTTGTTAGATGAATTGACGACGATTATGCATTGTGAGTAACATGAATATCTTTTAAATACAAAATGTTTAGATTGATAACTTAAATAGATGATATATTGTAAGGTATGAATTATAGTATGGTTATTGTATGGTAAATTATTTATGTTCGTATTATGATTTATTTCGCAATTAGTAAAAGAGTTTTAACAACCGGTTATGAATAGAAAACTATAATATAAAACAGTTTAAAAATTATTTGGTCTACGTTGCAAGATATATTTAATATAATTAAACCGTACAGGTTCACTTTTGACTACTATTATATAATTACAGAATTTGATATATCTATGATAACAAAAACAAGGAAAGGCTTGTACTGATCATTATACACTTATATAATTCTTCTGCATCTTTTCGGTAAAACAATACAGAGATTATAGAATTTTTTATAAAAGCTAACTAAACATTTGATAGTATTTACGCCATATCCAATCGGCATATCTTCGTGCATCTGCAGAGTCAGGGTGCAGGAGATAGATTGATGAGTTACAACATTACACCGCCGTGTTCCGCCTTCCGTGTAAACGTGTCTCATTACTGCGAGAGTACGTACCGACTGGCGACCTCCGTCCCTTCACCTGCGAGCTACCACGAATCAACTACCCGCTAGTAGGTACTGCTACGTAAGATTGAATCATAAATCACATTGTCCAGATTATATGCAAAATGTAATGTCAGTATCTATTTGGCACTCGCCACTCCTTATGAATGTGGTTTTTCAAGTCAGGCTTGTAATTATAGAGATATTTGGCACTCGGTGTTCTCTGTCTATCCCGTAAGGGAGCTGCTATGATAATGCAATAATAATGTAATATCAATAGGATCATCTCCTTACAACATGAGACGTATAGCAAAATTAGTTAAGAGTGATAGTACAATGCTCCTCTAACTACCAGTTTAAGAAGATACAGTCGTTTTAATGATATTTTAAAAAATGAATCACTCCTTTCTAACTGAATCTTTGCTCATGCATCTCTCGTCATCTTTCGAAACGTTGGAAATGTAATACAGAAATGTATCGCAGGTATAATGACAAAATATATGTACATTCTATTATTTGGTGATTTCGTCTCAGCCAAAATGGTAATGGTTCTATTAAGTTCTTTGTCAATCATTGTATTACAAATTTACATTAGACAAATAAAAGTAACTGCACGTTCTAATTTCAAACGTATGAATTTCAAATGCGAAGTCAACTGATGTTATACTTGTTTGGGCTGCACCCGTTTCTGTACCAGAACTGCGACACACTTGGATCATATTGAACTACGCTGCTTAAGTGCAGGTTGACGAAAAACAAAACGATTTATTATTTATGACCAGGAGTACACAGAAAGTGTGGAAAAATGAAAAAAGTATTATCAACTTCACTTTGTTTCCTAAATATTCTACGACAAGAGTTCAGCGACCTCTATAGAGGTGCATCACCTGCATATAGAGTGTTGGTTGCTACGAAATCAATTCAACATTCGTAAACGGATTCACGTACCCTCGGGCGCGAGCAGTCGTGCGAGGGGCTTTGATCGCGGGAGGCCACGTGCTGTGTGGTCCGGCAGGTGCACTAAAGGTCACAGGCATTAGGCAGGCCCTGAATGATAACTTTTGTGTACATGACGATGATAATTCGCTGTTTACCCCTTGATTAATAGTCGACGTGACGAGGCGCGTTAAACAGATAACAGAAGTAAGGACACATTAAACACCTTATTTGGTCGGTTATATTCCTGACCGAATGCGGTGAATACTTTGTCGCGTTTATTAATAAAAATGGGTAATTTTAAACAAACTGTATACTTAAAAGGACTTTGTTGTATTAACATTCTACAAGGTATCATTTTCGTATATTTCGTTAAATGACATTTTTTCTCATTTTAATCGAAAATATAATAAATTCGCTACATATTTGCGAGACGGTTGATAAACAACAACATAAACATGGCCGGCCGTCAGGAAAACTGAGTGAGTAATATTCTCAATTCAATTTTTTGATATTCATCAGGAAAAGGTGGTCATTATCACGGACGCTACGGTCGTGGAACTCATGAATGGACATTAGGCCCTTCAGTTGAGCAATAATGTTATGTGTGACATTGTAAATAATGGATTATATCGCAATAAACAAGTACATACTATTATCATATGTAAAGATCTACACGTACATTTTAATCTTATATGAATCGGTCATAAGAATAAATGGAACAACGAATATAATTTTTTTTTAGTCGTGTCAAAAGAGGAACAAAATTACATCTGACAAGATGTAGACGAAATTCAAAAAGAAAAAAAAAAAATATATATTCGACCCATTTATCATTCCACTGTTGGCATATGGGTCTCCTCTCACAATGAGAAGGTTAAAGCCATAGTCTGCCATGCTGGCCAAGTGCAGGTTTGCAGATTTCATACACCTCAAAATTTACTTTTTAAAAATTGTAAGGTGTGCAGGTGTTTTTCACGATGTTTTACTTCTTCATTCGCAAGTGATATTTAAACTTAAAACACTTTCGTGAAGAGGTACGCGCCATGGACAATTATTTATTTGTGGATACCTAAATTTACGGCACGTAAAACAGATACAAGCTACAAGTTTTTTGAAAGATAGTAGATTTTGGGGCTTCAACCCCAAAATCTTTATTTATTTGATAGAATTTTGACATTTAAATATTATTTAGTACGTAGGTATAGAAACCCACTTGTTAATAAGCTTAGGAAACAAAAAGTACTCGTAAATCAGCTAGCTCGTTGCTGTTAGAATATATAACGCATGAGGAGGGCTTGCCTGCATTAATTACCCATCATTTGGCGTTATTATTTCTAGAAACGTCCATCGCTTGACATTCGCAAAGGACAGGCCCTAATTGACAAGTGTACCTTCACGCTGTTTCGCTAAACAAATTGCAATAGGTACTTTATCGCCGATCAGCGCACACAACTGACATTTTGACTTTTACGGAGCTACAATAGTATAATCGAAAAGTATGAAGTCGATTTTTATTTTTAAATTGAAATCGTAAAATTTTATTTCTTAATAACTTGTGCTTAGACCGGGCCGGGTGGAGCCAACCGGCTGGAACACGCGCGCCGGCTTACAACAGCCGCGGACGCACGTGCGATCATGTTTTTAAATACTATTATAATAAGTTGTAATACCTGATAAAGATGTACGAATTAAAGAGTTTATTTATTTATTTATTATTTATTTATTTTTTATTTTTCTGACTCCAGATCAGAAGGTTGGGTGTTCAAATCACGTCGGGGTCACATAAAGGCGTGGAGGATTTAGTAGAAGATTGAAGTAATAACGATGTAAACAGTAAAGCCAAAACAATTAAAAATATATTAAATCAAAGAAAATAATTAATTTTAGAGCCGCAGTTTTTTCCTAATAGTTTTGTAGATCGAATAACAAGATTCCGTTGCCATGACTCCTAGTGACAAGAACAACTATACTTTTTAAGAATTCACATGCCAGATACAATCAAAAACTAAAAAGAGTTAGTAAAAGTAATATAAAAAATAACAGTTTCGCCACAAGTTTTTATTATCTTCTGAATATAAATGTAACAAAAATTCATGACCCTCGAGAATCGGTTTTAACTTTACAGTGGATAATACTTTAATATTATTATATCTCACATAATTCAAAGTATAACGTTAGTCAATCTTAGTCACAACTAAACCAATGATCTTAGTTACTGAAGTTGCAAGATAATTTTAGTATAATTTAGTTTAGTCGTTCCCTCTTTGAACTAGCACCAATAGGTGTACCTACGCTTGGTTTGGAACAACATCTTGTTCCCTGAGGGGCGGTATTGCACTTATATTAGCCCATTGAACTTTACCTGCATGTAAATGAAGCTTCATTATATCCAGATATTCTAGCATATCCGCAATTATCGCAAAAGTTGCAATTGTATTAAAAGTCGTACAAAACACCCTTATCTCAAACTATAGGCGAAACAAAATTAACTTACTTAAGATTATCTAAATTAACCTACACGTACCAGTAATACGTTTAATTCATTAAAACCATTATCTTAACTGTTCACTAGTATTGAAAAATAACAAATAATGGTCACCGTGTAAGGTTAATGCGGTATAATATTTTGTAATAATGTATAAATAATGAGTTAAGGCGTCTCGCCTATCAGCATTGGCCTGTTATAGCTCGTAAAATATTAACTAAACGCTGGAACACTCGAGGCCTCGCATGTGCGGGGACCTCCGACTAAGTAAGGTTAAACGGACACTGGAACGGCTTAAGCATTTTGGATTGGTAATTATTTGCAGTTTTATTGCGCGCGCCATGAGATACTTCGATTAAGACAGCAGCTGAAGTAGAAGTCCACGTCAGCTAATGTTCCTAACGGGTGGGTAGGTGAAGGGCGCTGATCTTTGGACTAGAATTGGAAATAATTTCTGAACTCCTTAACAACCGTAAGCCAAAACGACAATAATGTATTAAAATAATAATAATACATTTGATACAATAATAACACATTTACAGCTTAGATACAGTTTGCGCTCTGAAAGCACTTACAGTAACGCTTGGCACACAATTGTTGATCCTGGGTGGGAATCGAATCCACATCCACTAGATCCACAACGTCATAAGTTATAGAATCAAGAGGCAGGTCATGTATTAAAATGAAGATTGCGCTACAGTAATATTTAGGTATATAAGGGAAATAAAAAAATTTAGTAACCACAATGTAAAACTTTACAAGGTTTTACATTGTGGTTACTAAATTCATATACATATGAAACCTACATTTTGGTACAGCGCCAACATTTGACACGTAGGTAATAGAAATTGCATATGATTCGCTTTTAGCGTAGACAGTGCCCGTGCTCCGCTTATAGCAAAACAATTGTCACAAAAACTATTTGATATCCTCTCTGAAGGTTGGTTGCTAGTTGCATATGTATACTAGAAGGGATCATCTCAATCCTCAGAACCAATGCGCCTGTAATTAGCTACGAATGGTATAGTTAGTAACCGTAACGAGATTATTTTTTATTCGTTTTTATAATTGACTACCTTGTTGGTCGAGTAGTTCCAAGCGCAACTGCCGATCGGGAGGCTTTGGGCTCAATTTTTTCTCATTTCTAGAATCTTTCTAATCTTTTCTAGAAAATTACTAATTTTTAGAATTTCTAGCATTGATCCGGAGTCTGATCTGTGCTCGGTGTATGGCAATAGACTCACCGCCTATTCCATGGGACGAAAAAGGTAATGGTGAAAACGTGGAGATGTATTACACTCCTTTGTCTCCCTCTTCGGAGATTATAGGCGTGAGCTACTTTTTTTACTATAATCTTACTTCCCAATAATTATAACAAATAAACTACTGCAGAAGTTTCCCTAATTAAATTAATTGACATTATTACCATCACATCACCGCGCCAGGTCCTTCACGAGGTAGGCAAAGAGCACCTTCTACCAAATATCTCTGTCCTTACTGATTCCACGTGCTGTTTATAAAAGTATTTTATGACACTTGTTCGAGCTTTATCCATGAGTTATGTCCGTTATAAGTAAAAATACTTTGACATATGTATGTATTACATTTGCATATGCACATAGGTATATGATAGTCATACTTACAATTAATATGTCACAAATTTCTTTTTCAATATAACGTATCACAGTCTGACACGACGCCTGTATTTCCCAGGAGCGCTAGACAGAGTAGTGTAGTACTCTCACTTTTCACGAGTAATGTTATAAGTTCTTACAAATAGTTATCACATCTTGTATAATTAGGAAAGAAGGTTAATATTTGTACATCTCTAAGGTTCCAACTAGAGCTTAATCTCAACACGAATGCAATGCACGCGTGGACCCTCACGAGTATTATATCGAAAACAACTGACCAACAATCACACCAAAGTCAACCTGTAGGTACTGGGGAGCGACCTAGTGTCCGAAATAGACTTTTTTATCGACGTTTCTAATTCAAGAAAGTATTGTATAACATTAAAATGCTATTTAATCTTTTAAAATGCAGTGATCGAACAGAATAAACATCAATGAACGTAACGTGGAGTATGCTATGGAGTATGTAATTAATATTTTCATTAATATATGTTTTCACACTACCGAACTCGGAGCAGCCGCAGGCGAGCTAAAAATAGAATAATTAAAACTGCTTTTACGAACAGTCAAATGCAAAAAGCCCGCTAAATATGTCATTAATTTAAAACATTGCACTGTTATAATTAATTATTTCGTTACCTACGTCTATTAAGTGATATTTCACGGCTGCATCGAACGCACGCTGCGTGCAATTGACAGTAGTATTTCATGTAATTTGTTTTCATTATAAATTCTGTGTATTGTCGCGGTTGGGCTCAAGTGCGTCGTATAGGTACTATGAATGCTGTTTTATAGGCGTTTTATGGCAGCACACCGATCAAAAAGTAATTTTCATGGTTGGTATATTAGTGCAGTGATAACCTAGTGGTTAAAAACTCAGCCTCTCACTCCGGGGGTACTGGGTTCAAATCCATGTCGCGCACCTCTTTA
>DWME01000415.1:0-34222 GCA_018244795.1 Parelbella ahira ahira | reverse complement strand
TTAAAAACAGCAAGATGTTCATTCTTACTTCCATTTAATTGCAAAGTAACTTAAAATATATCAAAACAGACCTATTCCCCATAGTGTATATGTATATCTTCTAATAAGCCAAGTAATACACAATACATTTATTTTTCTTAATGATTTTTTATGTTGTGCGGTTTAAATTGAGACATTTCCATAAGTACCTACCTACACTTTAAATTATGGTTTCACTGTTACCTAAATATTTATGATATATGATATTCCAAATAAATACTCGAACACATACTATTAGTCCTTTCTAGGTAGAAATAAATATCGAAAATGGACCGTAGAAGCGATAAGATCATTAAATTCCGGGACCGACAGATTCACTAACGTATGATAATTTTAATAAAATTTCTGGAGAATTTAGACGATCACTCGATAACTTACGAATGCATGACAGGGCGATAAGCAGTCGATAAGGCGCACAGTAAACCTATGAGTTATGTTCGTAATTTTGATAAGGAATGATAATAGCCTAATTGAATACACGTGAACTTATGTAGACTGTTCTTAGCGGAATCAAACTAGTTATCAGATAATTAGTATTACATTTGTATATCTATTTAACCTGTTTCTCACAACATCCAAGCAAACGAATTTACACGCCAACATAGATAACTGTCGCTAATAAGATTAGAAGTCCCCCTTTGTCACAGATATAATAATGCCTGAGAGCAAAGGTCCGTACACCTCAAGTTTCACAAAGCTCTACTTACCTTACCTAATCTTACCTACACATTTTCTGAATTTCTACATTTACACACAAATTTTATTACGTAAATTGATGCCCACGGACTTTCACACAAACGAAAAGAAGACAAATGTAACATAATAGTACCTATTCAAATTGGAATGATTGCCAAGCAATTTGAAGACGTGGATAAGAAGATTTATTTGAATGGCTACAAGAATTTTATCGAGCCTCAACGATTCGGCGCAAAATTCACGTAAACCAACTTCGACACGTAGCCACCTATATAATCTCTTTTTAACTAAACAATTGTCACCTTTATCTCGATTTTTTCCCATCGCTGCACCTAAGTCCAGGTCTAAATCTGTTGCTAGTAGTGACAGAGTCCCGAAGCTTAGTACAATCCGTTCTTTAGTTGTTCAACGAAACCATGATAAGAATTTCGACAATTTTTATACGTGAAGATCATATTATCCATTAAAAAATAGGAAATGAAGGTTCAGACACCTTAATTTGCATTAAACAGTTTCCTTGTATAGTATAAATTTTCTGACTCCAATTTGTTACACGAGTCCGGATATAAACTATTGAATAATATATTAATCAATCTGTTCAAGCTTACACAATCCTTTTAAATAATAGCACCGGTCACGTGCATAATAGCAGTTTCATATATGTAGGTATTTGTAACAGTAATTGAAACTCTAATCAAAATAAAGCTGATTAATTGACCAAGTCGAAATATCTGTAGTCCAATTGTCTAAGATTGCTTACCCAAACGAACTACATATGACATTATCTAATGTTATCAAATAATAAGGCAATTTATTGAAAATTTAATAAAAGCCTTATCAATACAATTACGAAGGATTTATTACATGAATAAGTTTGCAGAATGAAACTTATTTCTTGGTAAACATTAATCTTCAAATGACCTAATTACCTATAGATAATTGTTAAATAAGTAACCTGAGGACGAAATTTAAAATTAAAATCAATAATTCAGAAAGACAGACACCGTCGGCTTTAAACATTAGAGGAGAGGTCAATGTATTGCCTAACGTATAGGAATATTTTAACATTATGTTTGGAGAATCCCATGTTGTGCGACACCAAAAACGTTTCAGAAAGAAGGTCCTTTTATAGCTTACATTTACGTAAAAATACACTACAAATAAACTATTCTATAGAACATTAGCTACTTTTATAACAACTCACTATTAACTTCGCCCTGGTAACAACCCTCGATAATGTTCCATTTAAAGAGCAAGCGTGTGTTGACGGTAATACAAAAATATTTCTATTTCGTGCATTTTATTCATGTATAAGTATTACGTTTGATACTATAGTCACAAATTGTTATAAAGCGACATTTAACATCATTATTTGCCAAGATTCCAGCTGGTCTGAGTGAAATAGCCCTCGTCGGTGTGAAGCATTCAAAAAAGTTAATGATTTCATTATTTTATAGTTTTCATTACAGCGAGCACTTACAATTGTAGTGCCGGTAGAGCATAAGTAATAAGTCGTTCCCACAGAAGATAAGTGTTCCAACTGATTAGAAAATGCCAAGCTATTGACGATAGGGGCGTAACGCCGCCGCATGGAATCAAATAGACGGCGCGCTCTTTGGGGCACCCGCTCTTAGCTGCCAGCAGCACTATACATAGATACCGACTTGCGTTTTATAAATTCATGAACTTTCGCTCCAATGTTAACTGTTATTTTACTTAATAAAGTCTTTACTTAAATTTGCTATCTCAATAAGGACACCAAATATTTGGTATTCCAATTAAACTTCTGGTCCTAATGATTCTGGAAGCCGCTCGTCATGGCAGTTGTTAGACCGCAAATAATCTTGCTGGTAATAAATGTAAAGTCCTGGCACCGTAGCAGTATAACAAATTGGATTTTCTTAATTTATTTCGAGACCTACTCCTGAGTATTTCTGACCTCAGCCACAAAGCTAATTTAAACCTTCCCACTTAAAGCGGGCAGTTATTAGCTCAGCCAATATAAAATGCATTGTCATGCCTGCAGTAATCCATGTTGTCTCTTAATTAGTGTTAAGATGTCGCTGATAGGAGGAACGAACGTCGTACGTCGTCGTCGTCGTCGAGTCTTGTACTATACCAACACGAATAAACAGTTTACGTGTTTGAACAATGTCCCACTATCATGACTTGAATATACCGTTTGGGTAGCTAGCTAGCTACCAATTCGCACAGACCGAAAATCGCAAGGTAGTAACGTCGATAGACGAACCTTATAATGGAATGCATGTGAAGATAATCAAAGCCTGTGTCAAGGACGACTAAAGGTCTCTACAATATAAAAGCTGGTAACCAAAGCCAATTGTTCGCCGAATGCATCTACGTATGTTTTCAGGTACCATTTTCACGTGCAATTTATTGTAATCGCGAGGTGATAACAATATATTTACTTTCCACAATTTTCACGACAATTTATTGATACGTAGAGTTCTAGATGTTGAGGTAATGTTTATGGAATGGCTTTACTGCTTATCTGAGTTGAGAATTATGCATTTAAAGCGTCAGAATATCCATACCTCGTCTTTTTTGTAACTTTTAAATATGAGATTGTATAAAATATATGGTATAGGTACATGCTTATTGTGCTATATGTACAATAAGCGCAGAGTTTTTAAGCTATTCAGTTTTATACACTGACAAAACCTAGTTTAACTACACGTTAAATTATGTTTCGTTTCACATTCGATTATATAGGAAATTGTAAATTAGTAACGACACTACACTACATATTATGTAAGTTTCCATTGAACAAAGGAGTTATGGCATTAAAACTTACCAAAACCTTAAACGTATATGTATATTAAATACTTATGTATATACGTGAAAAGCGTACTCGTGAAAGATCAGTAACATTTTAGGAAGTATGAGAAAGTCAAAGTAAATCAAATATTTACTGCTAAGTGCTTCAAGATTTATTTCTGTTGACACAGGATCTCGTGACAGGCGCACGGGTCTGATGGGTTACATGTCAATGGAAAATACTTTACATCGCCTTTTACCTATTCCGATATATGCATAAGTTTGAGTATTTACAACTATGTTAGGAGTAGCTCAATTGTACACACAGGTTAGGATATTAACTCACTGATTTCAGTGGAACACATATTTACCGATCGCTTGAGGTTACCACCGCTTAGCTTAAGGCTGCCGTACAGAGATTATTTCTATTATAATCTATGTTCAGATTCGAGGGGTATTGGCTGTCCACGTGTATACTTGAGAAGATAATCTTAGTCCTTAAGAGTAGCGACGTGTCTGTAATCGGCTTCCAATGTAACAGACAATAACTAATACTCGTCGAACGCGTGTCCATTTAATAAATTTGTAGAGTTATCATATCAAAAATGACAACAGATCTCGATAGTGTGAAGTTTGGACAGACGACTTAGTGAAAAGTATTTATAAGTGGTTCAGTGTCTAGATGGCACAAATATGAATAGCAGTCAGTAAACACGGAAATGTAGGAAGAATAGTCCAAGCAGAAGGACGCTTAATCGCTCCGTTTATATCTACCAGTTGTAATTATGTTGTTTTATTTCGATTTAAGAATTGTATTGAAGCATTCTGACTTCGTCGTCGAAGGTAGCATCCGTAATCGATTTTATGAGGTAGCGTAAGTAATCGATTTCAGGAGTTTTCGATATACAACTTGATCAATAACATTGGCTTGTAGGCATGATCATTTCAAATCACATAATCTGTGCCTTTTCTACTTCTAACCAAATACTCCAAACTCCTTTTAGATCCAGTTTCTATTAGATGTCTATGTTACTCATACGTATCCAATTACTGAAATAATTAGACGAGTCGTATATGTACCTACATTGCCGTGAACCTTGGCAGGGTAAGGACATGTTAATTTTTATGCAGCACAACCGAACGTAGTATGTTTTTGTTTGAAAACTTGACTCATGCGTGCCTAATTATCGGAATAACTCAACTAGTTATACACATCATGCTAACTCCAAACACCTACAAATTTTTTGGGATAATTGCGCACGTTTCACTTGTAGCAACAATTTTCTCAGGAGTTCGCAAAATAAGTTGTAACTAAGGTTGATATCCTCTTGTATAATATAATTGCACAGACGGTATAAATAGCTTTAACTAATTATCAACGTAATCAATTAAATGGAGCAGTCTAACCTTGCGGCAACGTATCCACAGTCGCAGGCACCGACAGTTCGAAAGTAAAAATTTTTATACCAAACAAAAAAACTTGATAGAAATATAATTAAGTTTTCTTTCATAGGTTTACCATAATAAATAATTACTCGGATTTTTACTTGGCTGGCGATGCGTTGGGGACGCTTGCGTTGCTCTGGCGTTAAACATGCCCTTTGGCAACGGTGACCATTTACAATCGAGTGGTCCTTTCAAATGTTTTTCAACAAGAAGAATATTTGTTTGCAAATAAAAATATGTTTTTAACCTCGTACGTTTATAACTGGATTGCCAATAGAACACACTTGGTTCATACCCGAGACCTCTCAGATTACACAATATGTTATGATCTTATTGTACAAATCATCTAAATTGTTGACATCGGCTTTTTTGGCACTTTGATTTACGTTGATAACGAACTAAAATGGTTTTGTGCATATCATCAACACTTACGACACTCGGTAATACGGTATTTACCCAGTTTTTTAACATGAGCCCCGGAAACAACACTGCGTAAAAATATGTTTAAATTTCCGCAAACTTTATTATTATTATTATTGTGTCATCACGCCAGATCCTTTGGGCAATTCTCTGAAATTATCGTGCACGTGTGAAAAGAGTGACGAATGTAGAAGTACAACAGTTCGGCTAGGATAATCATATTTGGAGCTCCTTGTTCCCTGTCTACCCAGAAAGTACACTTTTAATACCATTATTATATTTGCATCCGAAAATAAACACAGTTTGCTATTGAAACTAGTTATATCAGACAACCATTATACACGTTTTCTATCGAATTTTACGATTTCAGTCTGGTTAGTGTGTTGTATGCTATTGTTTCACATTTTATTTACTTTTAACTTGCGTCAGATAATTTGCTGAATCGAAAAGGGTTTAAAACGTCTATCTTTATTATTATTATTTCATTATTTCATGTTCTATACAATAGACTACAAAACTACAATTCGACCTGATTAAAAGCCCAAAGTAGTGGCCTTTTATATAAATATATAAGCAAAACATTTTTCTTAATTCATACTCTTAATATGGAACGCATCCAATATAACAACAGATAGGAAATAAAATAATTTAGTTTTTTGGTCTAATTATTCTTATAGCTTCCTCGTGCTCCCTATACTGAAATAATAATAATAAAAACTGCAATAATAATAAAAACACCACACAGGAAGTTACCTTAACAAAGCATTCATAGACTGGACACTGCCAAAACAAGGATGTAAGGTTCCGGGCGCCAATAACAATAAGTATCTAGTTATTGCAGCGGAAAAAAATTACGTCGAAATAATTATGAAACATATCACACAGGCAGTTACCTTAACAAGATACCCGTGGGCTCGACTCAGCCCAAATAAGGACGGAAGGTGCCGGGCGCCAATGACAGTCACATACAAATTTTTGGTAACTGGATGCAAGGACAACTTAAACCCTATCTCAGGGTCCAAACTTCCGCTTCCCGCCAATTGATTGTCCCGGTTGGTATTCCAGATATTCTTCAGTTTATTTAGAGAAAAAGCCATTGTAAACAATGAGCGTCTCAGTTGCGATATCGCGCATCAACTACTCGCAATAAAAACCGGTTAAGTGAATAATTAATCGCACATCTATCTACTTCTAGAAGCTCAGTAATTTTTGGTAGATATAAAACATTCTTAACCACATAATAATTTGTTATCATTTGTTACACTACACGTCTAAGACACCAAAAACGTTTCACCAAAACAACTGTGTTGAGAAATTTAAACTCACTAAACTGACAGCACACTTGTTCATTTAGAAATCGGCGTGTGAGTATGAATGTTGCTGTTACAATCTGTTGTCGCCTCGTTTTATCAGTGTAATACGACTCATTCCAAAGTTATGAACGGTTTCGTTCGACAGTCGGATCTCTCTGTCACGCATGTTATATGTACGTTACTGTATTACAATCTTTTTATTATCTACGTACCAACAAAACTTTAACGTATTGTACTAACCTACCTACACTCACCGTCAATGCAACATGTGCTTGTTACACGCCATCTATCGAGTTTGTGGACTTGATTTTAAACAATTAGTGAAGTTTAGTAAAAACAACTCAGTAGATGCCGCTGTAAAATCAATAAAAGCATTGTCTTGAAATAAAAATGAGTACGTGTATTATAGTATGTACGCGCGTGAGAAGTTATACATACTTCTTTGACATCATTAAAAAATAGTTTTTAATGCATGAGATTAATTATTTACAATAAGATAATAAAAGGACTGGGAAAATATAGTCAACACAGTCAATAAAGTTCAGTTTAAATTTGAAATAATTTACATTTGATAACTCATAAATTGCTTTCAAATAAATTTTAAAATTAGGAAATCATTTTATAAACAATATTTAATTAGTTTTTGAAATCCGCATTCATAAACAACAACTTCAATTTTTCTACCCCCCTATATAATAGGATAACTTCAATAACAGGTTCAAGCTGCACAAAATTAAACAAAAAAATTGAATTTAAGTATAAGCAGCTTCAACCTGTGACTTTTATGATACAGGGATGCGCGCGCATCTTAAAATTTCACCCATCATTTTTTCTTAATGTGCAAGTATAACTTCTAAAATAAAGCGGATTAGATTGCTTTCTTATTAATTTCTTTATGAATTGATTTTGTAAGTTGTATTATCAATATCGTTGATACAGGCATCATCAGCAGCTTACCTTATCGAACCACAATTGGACAAAGATAGTTTTTCTTAAAATTCTCTTCACAGTTATAGTCAGATATGGTATCGATAAAATAGGAGTATATAAATGAAGTAACTGTATAATAATCGACGCATTTATCATTCCACTGTTGGAATATGGATCTCCTCTCAATTGCGAGGGTTAAGGCCATAGTCTGCCACGTTGGCCAAGTGCGGGTTAGCAGACTTTACCCACCTTAGATTTTTTTTATTTTTTATAAATTCTAAGGTATGCAGGTTTCCACACGATGTTTTTCTTCACCGTTAGTAAGTGATATTTTAATTTAAAACCCACTTTTTGTAAAGAGGTGCGCGCCATTGATCTAAACACAGCACCCTCGGAATGAGAGGCTGACTTCTTAACCACTAGACTATCACTGCAGTGCAGTAACTGTATAACATTTACTTATTGTCAGTCAGACATGCATGCTGCGAGTTAAATCCTAGACATCCTACTACTGACTCATGACTAATCGTCTCTCTTTGTCCCCATTATAAACAAATAAAATCCATACAGGAGGCTATTACTTTTTACAATTTAAAGTAGATTTTTTGTGTGCATATTTAACACATACATTTTATTTTGAACACTAATATTACTAAATAAATATTCACCTATTTTACAGATTTCATTCACATCAGAGCTATTGTTGTATATGTATATTGTGTGATGATACTTACCTTCCTTTATACATACATCCTTGTTTTGAAAGTGGAAAATCAGACTTGAGAAATAGGTAAAAACAGCAATAAATATTTAAAATAATTGTAAATGGACACTCAACCTGCATTTTCCATTTTATGACCCTGGTCTCTTAACAAGTAAGTATTACACCTCTCTCACTTGATATTGTCTCAGGTACTATGGCCTTTTATCAAATTTATATTTAAATGTGTATTTTATACCAGGCATAATAAAAAATACTCATTCAAAAAATACTCATTTATTCATTAAAAATTATATTCTAAGAATAGCAATGTCTGTACAAAACGTGTACACAAATACCATTTGGATACAGTAATAACATCACCAAACCATGTAGCACAAAGTAATAAATAAATAATCTTCGTTTCATAAAATAAAAGTGAATTGAACAAAATCGTGCAAAAACATGAGTATTGTTCAGCTTACCATTATTATGTACTAACAGTTTCCTTCACAACTCCTGAATCAAACCATACTAAATAATAGTAAATACAGATAATAGCTTCAGAATTTTCTCGCATAGAATTGTAAACAAGCATACGACACACCTGGCGAGTAATTGCTTATGAACATTTCCCCAAACAGGTCACTCAACACAAAATTTTAATTCATAAGGTCTAATTGAAACATTTTTCCTGCCAAATGAATAATTAAGCTGATGAAATTAATAACTGATCTGCCTTCTGATATTGCCTTTTAACAAAATGCATGGATTTCGCACCATTTTATTCAATTCCTCTAGTAGATTACTTGTAGATAAAAAACATAACTTACATACATATATTCAAGACTTTGAAACAACTTTTCCAAGTACGGCAACAATGCTCTCATAATAGTGAATCAGGATAGAAACGAGAAGAACAAACATAGCAAAACATATGCCCGTGATGTACATGAACTGGCTGGCTTCCTGTGGTGTAGCAAGAAGTTCTTCACTGTTCGAGTCATGATCTAGTGCATCAAACTCTGAAGTGTCTGTGGAATAGATAGTTTGCAAACATGTATCTTGGTATTACCTTAAAATTTAAACATTGTTAAGTCATAAAATGCAATGTAACAAATTAATATTAAAGCATGTGAGTATACTTTTGGTCATCAATTTTCAATACTTTTCAGCACATGTTAAAACACTACTAACTGTTAATTGTATGTAGTTGGTAAATTTTGCAAATTAAAAATTAATCAACTGTTAACAAACAATTTCTGCTTTATGCACAGAATAATATCTTATTACAAATTGGTATGTCTCACTTGAGTTTTGAAAGCAAGGGTAAATAGGTTCTTTCTATGCAAGCATGCCCCACCTTAGCCAGCATCTGTGCTTCCCAACAGGCGAAATCACAGCCAAATGCTAGCTTATTGTATACTAGAAAAACTTAAAAAAGCAGTTATACCTGCAGGTGTTTCAACATCACAAATAACATCTGCCTCAGTAATTTGCAGGTCCAGAAGTTCTCTTACTGAGAGTAATGCTTCAGCTGGCGCTTCGCCGGGAAATAAATAATCACAAAGATAAAGTGAACCTACTGGAACAAGTACTCTTCGAGGAGGTTCATTAAAACATATTTTTTCTGTAAGAAAAGATTAAAGCGTATTGTAAGTATTGGGAAACAAATTATTTTGAACTTCCAATAATCATAATATGATAGTCGTCGATATGTCGTCTAACATTAAATTCAAAATTTTTATATGTCAGTTGTGTATACTAAATATAATTAGGACCATTAATATACATGGATGTGATAGATGCATGGCAGGTATGCAAAGATGCACTCTGTGCTCTCTAACTACCCTGTAAGGGATTTAGGGAAAAAAATATGTAAGTAATATATTGCACCATTATAATAGTGGAGATGATAGATTCATTAATTACTAGACTGTCAATGTAATACACTCCTCTGCCTATCCCTTTGGGAATGACAGGTGTGATGTTATGTTATATTGAATCCACATTACCTTCAGGGAGCAAATTGTCGTCTATCAATGCATCACAATGCATCGTGAACCTTGATGCGAGTGATCTTATTATATCCTGCTTTACTGCAGCAATAGCCTCACTAACTGTGGCCTTTGGATACATGAAGATGCTCGATGACACCACCCCACTGAAATGTATGCTGCCATCACATTCCAGATACTCAACAAACTCTGGCATTGAGGTTTCCTGTAAAATGATAAAGCACTACTATGTATGATGTGAAAAACATATGTAAATTTTTAATTGTTACAGGTATGAAATTATTCCTAAGCAAAATTCATCTAATGTTTAGAAAACAGTATTGAAATGACAGATGTAATTGTAGAAAACTATCATAAAATTAATGGAATATGACAGAATTAGATGCTATTTCAACTGAGTCTTAAGAGCTATGATTAAAACTGAGATAAATAATGGTCTGTACATGAGATACAGAAAAGCCCATACTCACAAATGGCACAAATAATGATACATGCATTGATTTGGGTGTATCTTGTGAATTTTTTCCACTATTCTTAGACTTTTTCTTCTTGACCAATGATTCCAAGGCTTCCGATCCATCCTTTAGCTCTCCGTCAATGAACATAACACTTGATTCAATTGTTTTGTGAGCAGACTCCAATATTTGCTGAAAAATAAAATGTACCCTCATAGCTATAGTAAAAAACTTGTATAAGAACATATCAGTAAAGCAAATATATTGCATTATCAAGTTAAAATTGGCAACTTATAAATCTTAATGAGTATGCACACCTGCATAGCTACCATGTAATATATTGTAATTCAGTTCTACAATTAAAAAGTGAATTTTTCAATTTAGATATTTAAACTACAGTTTATTTTATATAATACATAAATATTTTGTAAACATACCTGAAACTGATGTTTAACAGATATTCCACTTTTCTTGACAATAACCGGGTACATCTCATCAAACTCATAGTAACAATCTAATCTTTGCCAATGCTGCGATTTTGGCAAAAATTTCCAATCTACCGGCTTCATTGTAGTTTTGGAAGCAGCTCCAACTTCAACACTTTTGCATGTCAGTACTTTAGTATTTGTTGACATGTGTAAAATCAATTTCTCGTTTGAATGTGGGTAGTTTCCATACATGTATTGGTTAGCGCTCAAAACTTTGTAAATGTAATTTAACACTGTCCTCACTTTACTGTAGTGATTGGGATCTTCAAATATATCTTCATCACTTGTAATGAAAATACCTAAAAGTTACAAATGATAATTATTACATAAACATATTTAGCTTACAAGTCTACAAAAATATAGTTGCATAATTATGAAGATTGCATAATCATGATACATAGATCACTTTGGTGCTTAAAATTTTTCAATCAACCATAATATTTACTGTGCACTAGCACTATATATGGATGTCCGATGTTTGTTAAAAATGCTCACCATATTCTAATCAAGTATAAAACAGCTTCAGGAAATAATGTTAAGAGGTTGCGAAGCTAGTTAAAAATAATAAGAAAATTGCCTTTTTTATTGTTACAGAAATAATTGATTATGATTACCAATGTATATTCTAAGTAATAAAAAACTTCTCATATGTAAATCATACCTTGAACAAACAGTCCTCCAGGTAACATTCTAGTGACATGTTTAGCATGGTCACCGACCCAAGCTTCTGATACTCCTAACAGATTTCTTACAACGTCAGTCTTCTCCGATGCATAGCTGCTTTCCGAAGCAGAATCGGTACTCTTTTCCTCTGGCGTTCGAGCTAAGTGGATAACACTTTCACGAGCGTTTGTTACCTTTAAAATATTACACAGAAGTCAAATGATAATCATATTTTATTTGAGCATATATCAATTACGAACTACCATACCTGACCCAAAATTAATCCTATCACAAAGACTTCTTGCGTCGCGTACTGCTCCAAATATTGGAGACAATACTCCGTGGAATACACTGTTCTAACCATTATAAAACCTCTCTAATACACGACCAAATCAATTAGTTAATTTGATTTCGTATATCCTATAGTTTCCTGAACTTCTACCAAATATAAATGCTTAACATATTGCTCGTCAATACAAGTTCTCCAGCATTTCCAGATTACTCAAGTTTGACATTGACACATTTCCTATATGTTACCAGCAATAATGACAATGACAGCTAAAGTGTGAAAACAATAGATCAGTTCAACTATTTAATCTATAGCAACCTAAAATGTCGAAAAAGTTTTAAACTCGTGTAAGTTTGCTCCAATAATTCATATAAATAATAAAATTCACATAAACCCAAAAACAATACAAACGAAATTTTTTTCATTTAATTAGTTCTACGTTCGACGCACAAAAATACCGTCGACATGATTTATAAGGGCCGATAATTATAATGTTAATTAGTATTGTGTGTTACTCAAGTTACAGTGGACAGATAGTACCGTGTACCCAACGAATGTTTGTATTTGAGTATTGAAGTAGGCACCTATCATTAAAAAGATTTGATGCTAAAACATCTCGTTATGCCATCAAAAATTTTGGATATAGTTCATACTTGTAAAACTATGTTTGTACAGGTCTGAAGCAGATTTTATCCGCAAAACTGTCACGAAAAAGTTTGCCACGGGAAATATTATCTGGAATAACTCGCGATGAAAATATCACTCAAATATCATAGATTAGAGCTCGGTTGAAATTGTTTATTAAACATACTTCTTATGAGACCTTCTTTAATTTAATTTTACTTGTTATACATACCAACAAGGAGTGTGTATTTACTGTGTAGATATTGACATGAAATATAAAAACGAAATACTACCGCCTCAAGAATTAATATTTCAGAGATATGTCAATTTTAGGGATTAAAGTAAAATGCCAATGCATGTGTTTATAATATTTTAATTCTTCATAATCTTTACTCTTGTCCGACAATCAAGGTTTCAGTTTAGAGCAACGAGAATGGATTTTCAATTACATCTGGACTTAATTCTTATGAGCAAGTAAAAATTGATACACTGTGGCAATCCTGAGATAGCGTTAGCGTAAACAGTGTAAGCCGTGAAGTTTTTATTCTCCTAACTTTATACAAAAACTTGACTGTCGATTCACAATAAAAGTTTAAAACTTAAATGAAGCACTCAAAATTCTGTTCAGATTATCATAGTCGTGCATTAACTGTAAAACAAATATTGCAGTAACATGTTTTTGATATCCTAATACAAGATCTGTTTTTAATTAAACTTGCATTTGGAGAAGTCCATTTCCGGGTGTTGTTCCATAAATCTGTGAAAATTGAAATGAAATAATTATTGGCATGATGACGTAAATGAAACGTAACTATTGCGGAAAAGCAACTGGCACATTGCGAAAGCAAGTACGACACTCACTGTTCAATTGCACATGTTCTTAGCTATAGTTTACTTTTTTTATGTATCATATTATTTAAGGAGCTTTCGGTAATAAAGGTAAAGATCAACATATTATGTATATTATTTATGACGCAAGAGGCCACCGACTCATGAGTAAGGACGCATAATATACGATATATTACATTTAATAATATAGAATTTGTTTTCCTTAAGTATAAAACAATCTTATTCTACATATTTCTTTTGCATGGTGAGCAAAAAATATAAAAAAACACATACTTCTTCAGCACGTCCTGTTTCTTTTGTTCATCGCTGGTAGGAAGTCCCATTTCCTTTTGCCTCTGATCGTACATCATTTTTTCGACAAGACCTCGGGTCTCGCCATCCAAATCCGATAGTTTTGATGGCTCTGAAATATTTTATCATAATTAAAAAACAATAATATACATACATGCACTAATACATAAATATAGTGAAAATTACAGAATGATGATTTTTTTTTCAATAATTGTTTCTAACCTATTAACTGTTTTAAGTACCTAATACGGTCATTTTTACCTGGATTAATTTTTCTTGTGGATATTTCTGGATCCGTCTTGACGAGTTTGCTCCACCAATTCATTTTGTTTACCTGTGTAAAAACAATAAGAGATATAAGTTAAAAATGGTCTGATTCCAGACAGAAAAAATCAGTAAATAAAATTGAAGTTTTACCTTTTCCAAATTAACGAGTAAATTACGTCCATCTTGTAGCACCCATGTGGACTCCTCAATTTTTACGTCCGCATCTAGTTCTCCGTCTATGATAAGTGGTTGGCCTTTGATGCCGACTTTTAGGTGTCGCTTGTTGATGATAACCGTCAGATCTCTCGGCCGCAAGATTTGTCGCAGTGGAACTCGTAACTGTAAACAAGTTATCAAGATGTACCAAAATTCAGTCGTGTCAGGTGGGCATCCTTCCATTCTGTCACATTATAGTGCACTTGATTTAATCAAAGGAGCACAGCTGGCGCTTATGTATTATGTATAGCTTGCAATGTGCTTTAATACCTTTAACACTTTTCATAGAATTCTAAAGCTCACTCAGACATCACCACACTTCTGTATAATGCTTGACGTAGTGGTTATTATTACGATTTTCGATAGCGTTCAATATTTATGTATAAAAAATATATTGGTGTAAAAATGTCCAAATAGTGTTCATGCTATCAACTATTAACAACTAGATAATCTTCATTTAGTGTAAGTTATAAAATGAGACGAGAATTTTCAGAACACCCAAAAAATATTAGACCGCACCGATGGCTTAGGTAAGCCCAGTTACGCAAACTCTCCTACCTTTTGTTATGAATGAGACTTAAGCCAGACTAAAACCAAAGAACATATCGACGAGATTTGAGCGACGTACGGTCTGAGTGTACCGTAAACGATGGGAGGAAAATGTTTGCTGCTTGCGACCTGCCGACGTTTGGACGTTATAAGAATAGTAAAGACCTATTTACTTAAATAAACAATGATTTTACCTGTACGGTACGTAGGCTGTGCAAGGCTGAAAAGGTAAGCTTCGAAATATGGAATCGCTAGCAACCATTTATGATACATCTCTATTGTAATTGACTTTTAAATCGAGATATAAGAATAAGATAGCATAGGTTTATGTCAGCCCTAACTTTTTGACTTTCTTTCGCTCAGACGGGGTCATGAAACATTAGCCCAAAATGGGATATGAGTTGGAATTGAATTAGTATGTATACTACAGTAATACGTTAGAGGCACAGATTTAAGGTCAAATCAGTTGTCAGCTGTTACGATACACGGAGAGCTCCGATGAGTATTTAATGACTTTTATCGAACGATAACTAAGATCCCACTTAGAGTCAATATATTACCATATAAGGATCACGAATGCTTAGGTTGATTGAGGTTTCAATCAGAACATAAAGAAAAAGTTGCAATTATGTATTTACGTAGACGGATATAAATATGTTGGCAGAGCAAGGTTCTTGCACTGATACACATTGTTAAGGTTGAATGTATTATAAACATTAAAAACATTTTAATGTAAATGTAAACGGGCAGTTTGGTGGAGCGGGATCACTCGATCATTATGACGTGTTTTAGCACTCCGCTTACATTGAAAGCCGTTATAAATAATAAGCTATAATGTCATATTTATGACTCAAAAGGTTATCACTTGTGATTACTAAGTAAATACCAGGCTCATTCTGCGAGTTTTAAAACTACAAGTTATGAATACCTACGAAATAATATCTCGGTTTCTTGCACTCGTAATAATGCTATGCATAGCTATTTTAAATAAATTTTCATATTATATTTGAATATAAAAAAAAACTTCCGTGAATCACAATTTCATCATCGATTATGCGCATTAACATTACGTGTCCTCAGGAAAACGTCAAAGGCTAACAACAGTACGTTAATGAGAGACAAACGTTGACGCGACTATATATTTTTTTCTAGATTTACATCACATTTAGGCTCTTAAGTCTGAGTCTTAGCCAGATTGACCTCATTAACGTAACATTAATTGCTGTTTGTCCGCTTTTAGAGCGTTTCGTCCGCGAGAACAAGGTGCAATCAGCCAGCGAGCTGGCGTCATAACAACATGTATAGAATACGGAATGATCGATTCTAAAATAACAATTATTATTTCACAAGAGGACCGCCACGAAAGAACGCGAACGACCACGAAGGCGTGATGACCTCGCATTCCTAGCAAGGACGATGTATATGAATATCGGCATCTGCGATTAAACAGAATGGACAGCTTCACTAACTTGCATGACACAAATTACTAATGGTTACGGGATCAGCCAATATATTAAACATAAAAATACCTAAAACAATTATTTAATAACACGTACGTATATCGTTTTTTTGTCAGTGAAAACATTCATTTGATAACATTTAAAAAATGTATCGTGTAATATGTCCGGTAATTGAAGGATACGGTATTACGTACTCCTACACGGTGATACAAATAAAATATTGAGATCATGCTGTACCGAGCACATCAATATATATTAATTATTGCGTCATATTCAAATTTACTTCTATTATGTAAACAAAGTTTTTGCAATTTATTTGGAAATATTTTAAGTTTTATTACATAAATGAATTTAATACATTAACAAATTCTGAAGCATTAACCGAGTTTTTTTCACCCGAGACATTGTTGCTTGAACTAGGTTGTTGTCCTGCGATACGATTCTTTTGGGCAACCTTTATCCGGGAAACGTCAGGGCGATTTCATATAGGTACATGTTGCGATGATGTAGATAAGCCGGAAAAATATTATGAAAACATATTATGTCGTTCGCATAGCAATAAAAACATTGTACATTTCAAGCACAGTGTCTCAAGACCCTTTTCACGCATTAATATCAAAATCGAAAGTACGTCAGTCTATAATTAAGTACCTACAGAGCTGTGTAGCAGAACATTATTTTTTAATTTTTTTAATATACTTCTTTGATTTCTTTACTAAATATCATCATCATCACGATAAATAGTTTTTATTTTTTTAATTTGAGACCATTTATTCACTTTATACTTCTCTGGGTCCTTGACTATAGGAAGATGGTTGAAACCTAAATTTTTTGAAATCGCTATCATTTGCAAAATGTTGAGTGAAATCAATAAATTATTTTGTTTCAATCTTAACGCTCACCTAAGTTAACGACGACTTATGTTCTTAAGACATAACACAACAGTAATAAAAAAATATTTGATGCAACTCTGACAAAAGCATCCACTCTCAATGATATATTTCTTCAAATAAAAACGCATTTAAAACGGCAAAGGGTGTTTAAAGTTAATTTTGTTTCATAGATAAATTTAATTTTTTTCAGAGGAGCCTGGTACACTACCACGTTTCACCAGTTACGGTTACATCCCATGGAATAGGTGGTGAACATATTGCCTATGTATGAAATTCACTTTCAATAAGATGCGTTGTTTAATTTCTATTTTCCACAACAGTCACATCATTTAAACGAATTATAATGTCAGACTTCTATAGAATCCTGCTACCGTTGATCTTCAACAGGTATGTACATATCTATGTACGACTATTCGTATATCAATGTGATAACGTCATTGTACACAACGGTTTAATTTATTTTCCTTCTAATTCAGATATTCGGCGTCAAGTCGTGCATCACAAAAACCCCGGCCATTTGTCCCCGGATTTCATTAACGCATGTTAAGCTATCCGGAAAAAACCCAAACAGAATGCGGATAAAGTGAGTGTATTGTAGTGCTAATGAATTACAGAAATCCTATACGACTATCAGATGATTTACATTATTCATATCGCCCGGCATAATCCGCCTAACCCTGTTTATGTACTAGTGACAATGTAATCGAAGGAAATGCGAGAATCTTTCGAAACTAGTACACCTACAATATATAACTAAGAATATTCTAGAATTGGCTCTTAAAAACTATCGATATCCGAGGAAAAAAAATCATCGAACCGGTGTGTAAATCATAATTAGTTGTTCTCTTGAATTTAGTAAATAACATGTTTTATAAAATGTGATAATACATATGTAATATTACCATTGAACTCTGTAAAAACTAATGTGATTCATGCGGTGCTAAGCTCCCAATAAAACATCGGTACAATTTCAGAATAAATTGGACATAATAATTACAATTAAATGTGGAATCGAGCGTGCGACTGGGAAATTAAGCAAGCCTTCGATCTTTTGTTGCTTTAACGAATAAGTTTTTGTGGAAACCTTGCGGTAACCGTTGTGCTCAATAGCGTGGTGTTATAATACCTTCACACGATCATGCGCCGTTTACCAACACGTTCTAATAGCCGGGGAACCGTCGGGGTTCCAGTAATCAGCGTAGCTACATAATTACGAGTATGTTCATATTATTGTATGCTACATTACAAAAACGTTTAAAATAAATAATAATAATAATCGACCCATTTATCATTCCACTGTTGGAACATGGGTCTCCTCTCATATTGAGAGGGTTAAGGCCGTAGTCATAAAACCACATTTGCCACATTTAAATATTCCTAAAAGATGCTATAGGTATCTTTACTTTACATTTCAGATATTGTTATTCCAACAGCTTAAAGTAAATGTGTAAGGGATAACATCGACTAAATAGGTCTAAAATATTATACAAAACAGATAATATGCATTCGCTTAGCTGGCTCGTTGTTCAAATACTAAGTAAAGCTGACCGCTGAACTGGAGCTCGTGGATTAGATTCCTAGCCAATACTTATATTTGAGAGAAGTTTACAGAAACTTACGTGTATATCAATAAGTAATTTCTTTTATAAGGGCTGTCGTCGTGAAAGTTTATTCCATTTAAGCTATAGTTATTTTCTCATAGTTAAAAACAATTGTAACCAGTAATGCTATGTAATGAGCGGTTTTCTTAAGTATTAATTACAAACGTCCTCCTTAGTTGCACGCATTAAGGTCCGTCAATCATGCACAAAAATTATACGTTCGTCTACAGAAAAACATTAATAGATACCTCGTAAGGTTATTCAAAAGGTTTTATAAATTATTAATTATGATCAATATATTATGGAAAATTAAATGAACATTGAAAATTTGAAGAATCAAAGACATGAAGAAATTTATTCAATTTTGTTTCCAGAACATTCAAGGGTCATTTTTGGAATCCTAGAAGAGTCAATCGATGGAGCACGCGTCCTCGCACGTTGGCGGTGTTGCAACTATCGGGAGGTGCGTCACGAGTACCCACAGCGATTTGCAACGTGACTTAGCTTCTGTATTGCTTCTTTAGACCCCCCTCGTACAAACTTCAACCGTTTTCCTGTAGGTTGAGGACTTCCAATGTGCCCACGATCGGTGCGGACGTTGTCCAAAGCTCGTAGTCCAATTTAAAGTCAATATTACACGAGCATTCATGATGTTGTAACGTCATACTTGTGCAAGTGACTTCATAATTTTTTGTATAATCAGGTAAAAAAAGGTCTGTCAATGTCACGCTGATATAAGCACTCATGTTATGTAGTCATAATAAATACTTCGTTCCTTTTTTTTAAACCATTGTAAAAACGCTCTTATTTAAAAAAAGTGCACATTAAACGTCACCACTGCTTAAAATTTTAAATATGTTACCGTGTAAAATAGACCGAAACAAAAGTTTATGAAACAAAGTCGTTAAGTGCTTACAAAACGTAAGACTGAAACACTTATTTCATGTCCGATCATAAAAACAAAATTTTGTACACGGCCCGTCAGCTTACAACCTCATATATAAACCTTGGTGATTGTTGCAATACTCTCAGTACGACTCTAGTCGCTTTGCCGGTTGGTACAGGCGCGTCATACGTCGCCGGTCACACGGAGATCGCGAGAGAGGCCTAACTCAATTTCGCTGAAGGGCCGAGGTAAATCCTGCAGACATGTGGACCGAGTGAATGCAGTGTTCAGTGACGAAATAACAGTGAATAATCAAAATAAGGCTTTGAGATTATTATTTCAACAATGGATGCTCAAATCCCGGTAAGTATCATAGAGACAACCAAACATAAACAATGTATCGGCTAGATAACACACGTACCTGTTGGTTAGTTACAGTCACAATAAAATAAATAATTGAGAGCCCTACGTCCAGCAGTGGACGGTGTCAGGATGACGACGATGATGATGAATAAATGATAGTATTATATAGAAGATTATATTACTCAGAGTTCAATACAATTATATTCTGTTATTTCTTATCGTAATTAAATTTAAACTATACAAGATGCTTATAATGCTTGCTGAGTAAAATCTAAAGTGATTCTAAGCGGAGTCAAGTCTAAAGAATGTTAGGTGGGCTTATATTAAAGATTCTAAGAAAAACGGGAAGACTAATTAATATTTTTTATTTTCTGCAACACACAGAAACTACAAAGCGTAAATACGAGGACAAACGTATAGAATATTATGGATTGAATATGATTGATATATAATATTATATTGATGATAATAACTGAGTTTACCGTGAATAGCACATAAGATACTCTCCAATATTTAAGCTTGGATATTGTTAGTCTGTTTCATATTTGTCCAGTTTTGGATTTTTTTAACTTATAGAATGAACCCGATGCTAATATGCTGTGGGCAGGTTAAAATTTTCGCCGACACCCACCCACACAGCTTTCGTGCACCTAGTAACATCGATATTTTCCAATGGACTGGAATGTTGCACGTTGTACCTATCAAAACAAGAATTTTAACATCGTTCGAAATGTCTACATCCGTATACATTTATATCCACTGGCGCCGTAAGAATTTACAATAGAGGGCAACGATATTTAAGACTAGTTTTACATTTTATCGCATCAATGTATATTCATAGGTGTTTAATCATGCATCTATGACACGAAGCGGGAGAAATAAGCTGAGAGTGAGTATTTGCTGAGAATGATTTATAAATTTAAGAAGTTTTTCTCAAAGATACGACTTCAAATCCATTTAATACATAATTATTGATCCTAACAACTTCAGGTCAAGATATGCTTAGACGTTTCTTATAAATAACTTTCACAGCACGAGACTCATACCGAAATATTATTAGAAATTGTTTGAGAGGAATTAAAACAAAATGAAAAAAAGTAAAAAAACATGATACTATCAAACGATGCCTTTTAAATAACACTCCTCGATATACAATTATATGAAATTTTCATCAAGAGCCGGCATGAGAACCATAAATAAATATTTCCCTGGAATTACAATATACCTAGTTTATGGTGGTAACGAAACTTTCAATGATGGTAACTTGAAAATCTAGAAGCAATCCATGAGCAATGTTACGTGAGCACGCAAGTGGTTCCTCATAAGAGAAATTCAATAGTACTGAGACAACTCTTAGAAAATAATTTACTGACAAATAACCTTATGTTATTACGGCACGCTTATCGCAGGGGACCGTTGCATAAGAGAGCTTTATTAACGAGGTTTTATTAGTTTTGATTATTATTCAAGAGGAAGTGGCCGATGTTACGGCTTTAAGGTTTCCCGGTTTGCTAGGTTTTTTTCGATAGGAAACGATGTCAAAACAAATTTTCATAAGGTTCTCAAAAGAAGTCGGTCTCAGTGACGTTTTATATAATTTATAATCTAAGTAATGAAGACCTCACACCTCTTCATACAAATATCTCTATAAAGAACGGATACGATTTATAATAACGGCTCAAAGGTATTTAATACGTTGTTAATAAACGTCTTTTAATGATCTATGCGTATTCGAAAGGCAAGTATTAATGTACAGGTACAAGTTAAGTGTATTCAATAAAGTAATTTATCAAATTGCTGTTCACCTCCTGTACAGAATGAGACCAGTTAACAATATGTCGATCGGAGTGAGTAACGTCAGTAAGACCCGAATAAAATGGCACAGGGACTGACAAGTGAGGTTTGCATCGACGGGTGGCCTTCACATTTCCTAATACCCGGACTTGCGCGCATCCAGCTAACTAGACCCCCGGACGGCAGCGCGCTGACGAGCGCAACAAAGTCGAAAAATAATGACCAACAATTATTAGATTTGAATCTATCCATTGCTCTTAAAACAGCGCTGATGACGGCGAATCTATCCTTGATTTGCATAAATAGATAATGCTTCAGGTGGCCGTCTTTCCTCATATTTCTTACGAAAAATAAACATACCTACCTACCGTAAGTGTATTTATGTACTTTTTTATAGGGGAAAGTAAAATCAAGAAAAATTGTTAGATAAAACAACAAATTGTGAGAAAATGTTTTCATTCGGCCAAATTTTTAAAATCATGAAATAACATACCTACATAAATAAAATGTAACATCACGCCTGTAATCCCCAAAGGCAGAGGAAGGAGGAGGAGAGGAAGGAGGAGAGGAATGTAGTACATTCCCACGTTTCACCAGTTACGTTTTAAGTCCCAGGGAATAGGTAGTGAGCCTATTGGCATACACTGGGCACAAATTCAGACTCCGAGTAGCTACTAGAAATTCGAAATAAAAAAAAATCCATAAAGAACCCGAATTGGGATTTGAACCCAGGACCGCCCGATCTGCAGTCGCGCTTGCAACCACTCGTCCTACGAGACAGTCAACAGATCTGATTTACATAATTTTGAAGTGGTCGGATTAAACTTATGATAAGTGTATTTTTATTTATTGAGACACTACATTAGTTAATTATTTGGCTTTTAATATTCCTCGCTGCGTGAAGTAGTACCTTTATACTTACAATCGAGTTACTTTAATCTTACAGTATTTAAAATTTTCCCAATGTTCGCATTGTTGAGATGATGCAATTTGCGTCTACACGGCTGACTGTGATTTGTACAACTTCAAATAGTAGTGTCCTATAATCCCGCGATATTTACTCAACAACTTGTTATTACGAAATAAAGCAAACAATATTTTCGCGATACAATGTCGACGAAGTGTGAAAGGTCATTTCGAGAGATTACTTCAGTGACAGTTTAAGTAAAATATTTGAACGTAAAAATATAATAATTATTAGGTACATGAAAATTTTGGTACACAAGAAATTCAGTAACAGAAGTCACAATGCTAATTGCAGACTAAAAATGTTACGAAGTGAACTCAGATTTATTGAAATTTCGTTCAGACGGATCGATCGACATTTGTAAATGGTAGCGAAACATATGTTATTGAATAAAACAAAAACTATTAAATCGATTTAACAAATCAAATTTTACACGTCTACGCAACAAACTATACGCGATGACCTTAATCTCAATTGACACAACACACAAAGACGAGTTGACATTTATCATTCACTTAACATGATAGTCAGGAAGACTATTTTTACAAAGACATCAGCTCGTCAAGGTGAAACGTACCTTTTGTATAGAATGTAACAACTAAAAAGTCTACTGCCCATTTACAATTATGTAAAGCAACACATTACTAAAAAAAAAGTAAAGACCGTTATGTCATTATGAATGTGAAAAAGAATTGATCGAGTATTATTTTTTATGTATAATTAGGCGTTCATTATGACATGTACGATAATTAATTTTTTGTACATTCGTGTACACGATTGGAATTCTTATCGACGCAAGAGCAATTACATGTATACCTACGTCATAGATCGATGCCATTAAAGGCATCAATAGAAGAATCCGGATGAGTAATTAAACCATGGTCACCTTTTCTAATATAGTATACCACTTGAATTATAAGCGTTTTACGGTGCTCTTATGACGTCATAGTGCACTCAATTTGACTCAATCAGGGAAGTCAGTGCATCAAATTTATGATGGAACATTTCCTATAATTTTTAGCCTGCAACTTTTTGCAATGATACACACCTGTCTATTAACAATGTTTGATAATGTTTGCAATAAATAATTTTAACTTTAATTTGTCAGACCATTAATGCTCTTATTTAAAGGTATTCAGTACTCGTTACGTTATCGTTTAGATTTGTTTTTCTTGTAAATCTATTTACAATGGAGAAACTCTGGATGTCTTAAATACAAGTTACAGCATTGAATAAATAAGCTTATTCTAAATTAAGAACGCAGGCTATAAGCTTTAATAATGTGTAGCCGCGTTGACCGTGTATAACTTGGCAACTCAACAACGGATAAGCAAATTTAGTTACGAACAAACCTAGCAAATTGTAGGTTTAAGAATCACACTTAAAACTGGAAGTTATATCCACATCTAACATTTTAATACATTTGCCAATTGTCGAAAACGGTCACTTGTAAATCGTGAAGTCCATCGTACGGATCTCTTTAGTCAGTAGTCAAGCAGCTTCCAAGCAATTTACATTGACACGATTCCCGTTAGCTTTATAAATACAGCCAATTGAGTTCAAGGACGAGAATAAGAATCATGTCAGTGTTTGTGAGCAGCGTGAACAATGAGATACTGCAGTGTCCTCATGTAGTAGCGTATAAAATATGATAATGTGACGGCCAAAACCACGTTTTACTGGCTCCATTATATATCTCCTTCAGTTACGAATGTGCTATATTACCACATGCAAAGGCGCTATTCACTCATGCGCCTAATCTTAGTAAATAACGCTTTTCTGTTGTTTTTTTTTATGGATAATGTGTTTTAAGCCATTTAAACAGATTTAAAAAGTATATAGATATTCGTTAACCACAAAAGGTTGGTCAGGTCACAATCGTACGGCAAGATATTGCAAGTCATATTAGAATTGCAACATGCAAGTAGCACGCGAAAGTATTCCCGAACATGTTTTACAGTTATTATTCTGTCAATTTCTTACTCGGAATTGCCGAAGCAACAATATGTGCATAACATTATTAATCAAAAGAAAGAAATGAAACCAAAAGTATTGAAATCATGAGCCCCAATCCGTTAGCCATTGTGACATTTGCAGTGCCGAAAGTATTCCGAGAAGAGCCAAGCGCAAACTTTCTCTTCCAAAGGGGAACAGTCTAGATGGTCGTAACTGATTATCATGGTAAATGTAACAAGCATTGTCTCAGAAGAGAGCGCAAATAATGCTTCTTGTTGAACAAATCGTTCCAAACTTTTCCAACGTTAAAATTGATAGCGTGCACAGTCGCCACAGTGCTACGTCAGAGCGATTAAACGTGCCACAAAAGATGATCCGTACATTAGATGCGACGAATTAATCACCGTAACATCTAACAAGTTATATAACTATACAAAATAGCAAGTGACAAAACGTTCAAGTCATAGATTTGACAAAATAGACATCATCATTATGGTGCATGAATGCGAGTAATTCTTAATGTGGCCCGTGATCAAACGGCACAGCTATCGAGAGCCGCGTGCGCGGGCGAATTCAATTAGGTTCGTCAAGATTACTGTCGCTATTGCATAACGCATCTCGACGAGCCTAACATGTTATTCAACTTCTCACCTGTCATTACAATGTAGAGACGTTCCGTCACCGTTACTTAAAATTACCAGATAACCTAGACGTTTTACTGGCGAAGCGTCATGACTGCATGTTTGTTTCATTGCTTTTGTAATTGAATTGATAATAGATTCTCGTCATAAAACTTCAACATATTTGTTAAAACAATCAATGAGTAATGAATTGTATGTCGATTGTTAAAATCACAACAATCTCCATTTAAAATTCCTTTGTCGCTATGTGACCCGAATTAATTTATCACAGAACGGATACCCACTTTGGTGTCCGTGAAATTCGGAGGAATTTGGCACGCAACGTGCAATTGAATCCGGTATACGCAATGGTTTAGTATTCTGCACAGATTTGACTAAAGTAAGGTTAATGAAAATATCTCAGTATACTTTTTATCGACTGCTAAACTGTATTGTAACAATATAGTTATGTTAAAAACAAGTCTATTCTAGTACATCATGCGTTCCGCGATGTTTCTTTAAATAAAAAGTAACTTTGATAATTATCATTTCAAATCTGTACTAAACGCGTACCGGTTTTATACATGCTGTGAAGTGGCTCTGAAATTTCATTATAATGAATTTAGCGCAAATAACAAGATACAAAAATGATAATAAGCTTGCAGATTACTCACAATTGCGTTTATAATATATTCATATCGGAACACGCAGAGTTAATAGAAGTGAATGCTAATTAGTAGAAGGTATGAAACCGACCACGCCGGACTCCACGTGCAAGTCCACATGTTGCACTATAAAACAATATGTAGACGTATATTAACTTATACATATGCATGTATCTACAGCTTCACAATGTGTCTTTCAACGTGTTCGCGCAACGTGTAATAGCAATTAAATTCTCAATGATGTAGGTGTAGGTAGGTACGCTTCTGTTGTCGACCACGTGTCCTGGGTCCTGTCGGCTTAGTTTATTAGAATGTTTGTGATTGGAAAGCAAAGTATGAAGTTTAATATGGTTCAGTGACTTATTACGTTTAAACGCTTCAGTACATCTGTACTGTTCAGCAACTACTTTTAATAATTAAAAAGTAACATCACCCCTGTAATCTCGGTAAGGTAAGGAAGAGGAGTGTAGTACACCCCCACGTTTCGACAGCTGCGTTTAAGTTCCATGGAAGGTGGTGATCCTATTGCTATACACCGGGCACAGATTCAGACTCCGTGACACTACTAGAAATTCTAAATTAGAAAAATCTAAGAGCACCCGACCCGGGATTTGAATTCAGGACTTCCCGATCGGCAGTCGCGCTTGCAACCACTCGACCAAGGAGGCAGTCTTTCGATAATAATTAATTAATTGATGGTGTAATTTGTTGTTACTGTTTTGTTTAGCTAAGACATCACTCGGGATATTGCAATTAACATTCCGCTCGTACAAATAGCGAAAGTACACAAAACTTGTACAGGCTGTTCTGTAACGTTACCATGGTGACGCCAAGAATGAAACCGGTTACTTTACATTGGGGCAAACATTTTGCAACATGCACCCACCGAGGCTCCATTACAATTCTGCACTATGCCAGTGCATATAAATAGTTTAAAAATCATTCAAATGGACTAGTAATCCTTCGCTGCTCACGAATATGAAAAATATCACAATAGAACAGCGCCGGACCGTATTAACCTTGCCATCGCCATAAAAGAAAAGCTTTATTACCGTAGCTACCTATAAGCTTATCATTCACGTTATCAAAGTAACAAAGAGGACCGTGAGGCCGAAAGCAAAACTAAGATTTATTGCGCCAGAGGCCGACGAAACAAGAGCGCAAATAAAGAGAACGCGAACCTTGAACACCGCATCTGACAAAATCAATCGGACTCCGAACAAAACTTGACCCAAAAATTAAAATGATGGAACATTATCAACAATGCTAGACCAGAGGCGAAATGGACATAGAATGGAAATATGACATGATGGTTTTTGTCTATTTGACGTTGCTCTCAAAACACTTCAATATACATTAGGAGCGAATAATACATACATAAATGTAGGTACGTGTCTAATCACACAAACGTCTAAATTACACAGGATCATGTTAATCATGTATTGAGTGTCAGTGATGATAATGCTATTTGTGTTCCGTTAAAATAAACACGGCGTCGAATAATAACTAGAATTTCGCACGGATTTGCGAATTTTGTTCATTCTCAGCAGCCGTGAGCCGTTCACATTATCTCATTTGCCTACATATTCACCGGTAGCAGTACCTACTTACTTTATTTATAACAAATAAGTTCCTTACGAGAATGTTTTGTTCATTATGATATTATTGTTATTAGTAAAAAAAATGGTGCAACCAGGTAACAAATAAACAGCATTCGCTTCTGATACCCGAACTCGGTAATGATAATAATAATTAGTTGCTATAATGTAGTGTAATTAAATGCCGCGAAGATATTAACAGCGCGCAACGTAATTCTCGGCGTTCCGTTTCGTTTCAAATTAACGTAAAAAGTTAATTTTTTTTTAAATATTGCCGATTTAATGCAATGGAATCTATTTTGAAAGGGAAACTTAACTTTATACTATTTAGTATTTACATTAAAAAATTCAGTCATGGGTTGATACTTAATAAAGTGGAAATGAATATGATGACAATAATAAAGTGGAAATGAATATGATGATAATGTATCTTAGACAATGCCTGTCGATTGATTATTGCGGTATAATCACGGAATAAAAACTTCAATAACTAATGTATGAGACTTGTTTAGAAATTTGGTGTTATTCTCATTCATTCTAATGCATTCCAGATCAGGACACACGAGTGGCACATACCGCGGCCATCACTCGCGAACAGCGCGGCGGGAAGCGTCAGTGACGCGCGCTCCCGCGGCGGTTCCGCCTCCAGCCAAGGCTCCTCAAGCAATCACAGCACCCACGTAAGTTAATCACTATTTGATATACCACTAACGACATCTCTTGTGATTGTTTATTACGGATAATCAACGAGCGATGGAAGCTTATTACTTGGGAAGTGGTTAACAGAAAAATGCTTCGACCTTTAACTAAAACAGGCACGCTTAGAATACGTTACATTGGAACAATATTGACGATATTTTATTAATGTATTATCTTATTTGAGAAATTATATAAAGAGAATATTTTGATATGATAATATCTTAACTAAATACTCGGCACTATCTCTAAGTTCATCATTTTAAATTGCTGAAGATCAGGGACAACTACTACTTTATCGGAAATGTCAATTTAAGAAACTGGGAGGCAGAAATTTGTTTATAACAAATTACATATCTATTTTTGATGTCTAGACTGTAGCTAATATAAATTCAACCATACCCGAGATTGAAACGAAATCATATAATTAATAAAGCTTGTACTAAAACTCGTTTAAAGCGCAATTAATTTAACATTAGACGTTTTAAAATTAAACCAAAAAAAATGTAATACCAAGCAGAGTTTAATCATCTCATTAATACTCATAGCATCCGGTACAGAATCCGCATATGGCTTTGAACACAACATTCTAAAGCAGTGATAAATTGGGTAATATTAGATCTCGGTAGGTGCAATGATTCATACAGCTCTAACAATAGAATCGATCACTTAAATCTTTATCAACACATTTACACCGAATGTACGAATTTTGCGTTAAATTTCAATCCTATCTAAGATCGGTGATGTGTGGCAGCTACAGTTACCATATAGCATCTTCTAAATACATTGTAATATAAATAATGAGATAGAATGAATTGCGAGTAAATTAAGCTAATACAATTTTTGAAATATTATTACCTAAAACACTGCATATCCGATTGTTTTATCACTTCCTTTGTTAATGCCAGTCTAACAATGTGTCTGGGGATGTCCGAGTGAGGAACAAAAACGTGCGTGACGCGAACGCAACGTGACGTATCCATTAACGTTTACCGATAAAAAAACAATATCCGTACACTTTTTCAGCAAGGCCTCTGGCAGCTATTAGCGCTTCATTTATATCCGGAATGTTACGCTAATAACGTAAAAGGAATGTTGTAATATTATTTACCGAGAGTTAGTATGGTATCGTCATGATAGGTCCTATAAGATAGGTAGTTGGTAACCGACTGATTTATCAAGAATTTAACTTACCAAATCAATATACCTATCATCTGTTTAAATATGGGATAACAAGTGACTCCAGAGGAAAAAAATAATATGAATACAAATATACATTCAAACAATGACTTTATTTGATGTTTCAGAGCGTGTCCTCAGGATCGTTACTACTGAGCGCTGCACAGCTGGTGCAGATGAATAACAAAAATGATCAGAGTGCGCACGAAGTTCGTCAAAATGGAGTAAGCTATGGCCGTAAATCTGGTGTCACCAATACGGTGGTGTCTATACCGGAAGAGAGCCGCGAGACTGCAGACACATTCTGGCAAGACGTCAAGCGAGGCTCGGAACCCAGACAGGACACGACATCTGTTGCCAGCTCCACGCATTTTACAGTAGTGAACGGTTTTACGAAACACCGGCCTAGCAAGGAGGCGAAGTCGTGCTGTTGCAATCACTCGCATCAGATTACAGTGCTCGTCATATCTATGACCATATTGTTTTCAGCGTGTATCCTAGCTGCCATATGTTTTGTTGAAAGTGAGTACCTATCCCTATTTTTCTAAACGCCAAGTCCATCACTTTCCACAAATGTTATGTGGTTATTGCAGTTCGGAATCGTTTGTATCATATTCCATCAGATAGTATGGAAGTACTTAGTGAGATTACTTATATACAGTATGCTGCTTCTAGAAAGTTCCAAATCCGAATGGCGTCAGTTGCACGAATTTATCACTCTCTTTGAATTGGAACACTGCTATTACATAACATATATTTGCTTAGCTATCAGAATAGATACAACTTCTACAAGCGAATCATAGACAGAGTTCAACCTTGAGTATCTATGTTACTTTACATATCTAAGTATTTTTCCTAAAGTTTTTCATCAACTCATTAACTAAATTTCCCTATTAACTGGTGGACATCAATTCTTCGGTTTTTTATGTAGCGTACATACTTCAATTCATATTTGCCCGTATTTTTGCTTTACAGTGCGAATGCGTAAGGAGACTGGCATGTACAAATACTCTTAAGGAGTTGAAGACACACATCAAATGCCTGCAAACTTTATTTCAAAATAATCATAATTGGAGACACACTAATTTACAAAAAGGAAGCGAAAGCAAATTATTCTTTTATCTAATATACTTTCGGCATTTGAAAAAATTAATGGGTAAATTTTGTAGAGAATGTTAAATTCTGTTGTATATGAGGCATTACAAATTATACAATACAATGTATAATCATGAATAAATTATGTGTCATCTAGATATCATTAAATTATGTGCCCATTTAAATGACTAATATGTAACACAAACGTTTGTTGTGATTTAAAATTCGAATTTATATCTACATTAAGAAACCCGTATGTACATATGTATACATATTCAATGAGAACATTTTTAAAACAATATGTGCACTTTTGGCACTAATTAAAATACATCCTCAACATTGTTGTATTTCTCTAAATAGAGAATTCATAAGGATTAGGTGGGTAAATCGCAGAATGTATTGAATAGCATACTACAATATGCATTTTACTAAAGATTCCCAGTTTACAATGTGCCTTAATGCAGATCCAATTGATCAGGTTCTAAATAGGTTTTAAAAAATTATAATTTATTTATACACTTACTAAGAAGTGTAAAATTAGATAAGATCACGATATACATTGTATATATAATATATAGAAATTAAGAGAAATGATTAGTGAAATGAATTTTCAAGATATGATTATAATTTTAACATTAAGTGCAATAATTTATGAATTAGGCAAAGATAGGAAAAATTTTAGCAAATGTTATTTATAATTTAAATTAGTGCTCAATGTCTATTCTAATATTAAATTATAGAAATCTGCTTACGAAGTTTGTTTTGTAGAATCAATTACGAATCAAATTGCTATTTATAAAATGAACACAACACAGTGTACAAAGCTTGCTTTAGTATGTAAATCAGTAACATATTAATAGATAAAGATAATAGTACGACATAATAATTCCGACACACGAAAATTACTTCCTTTTGTTTTTAAATAACATGTTATTTAAGTTTATACACTTAAATCAGTCCTTTTACATATAAATGACTTACCAACCTAAGTACAATGAAATGTACCACCCCCCTCCCACGCTGATCAAGTGAGTCAGCATAAATAGAAAAAATGACATTCCACAACGGCAAAAATACGAAAAAACTTTGTATACAGAAAGATTGTTTGTAAATGTCACACGAATATGTAACCATCAAGGACTTTTAAATACTTAACCTTATACTATTCTATGTGGTTATGGGTGTAATAATATCAAGAAAGGTTTTTTATATATTTGCCTCAATGATCATATTTAGTAAGCAGAATGATTTGTCACATGTGTTAATACAACTTCTATAAATTTAGATATGCAATGTGAGTTAATTGAACCACTAAGTATTAAGTAGTGTAATATCATTGGAAACTGTGATAATAATACAGATATATAATCTTTTTTGTTGTACTTATTAATGTTGTTACACATGATTCTAATTTACCAAAGGTCTCATATATTCAACACCCGAGATAAGAGAAATTAACAAATTAAACCAAAAAATAATTAATCAGAGTATCACATTTACACTACAACACCAACTGTATGAAATCAAAATACATAGCCATAAAAATTTCTTTAAAATCCATAATCATCATCTGAACATCTCACTCAAGAGTAACTCATGTACCAATAAAACCAATGTATTAGTGAATACACTCCAGGGTTCATTCTTCATCTGGAACAAACTTGTTGCCACACAGGTATGATAGGGGTTGAAGAAATATACAAAATTATAACTTACCTCAATTTCCTCCAAAGTCTGAGTCCACCTGTAATTTTCCAAGTCGCAACCATTGCCAGCATTCGGTTTTAATTTACCCTTCTCCTTTGGATCATCATCATCTTCTGGTGTTTCAGGTGTTTCAATATCACTTGACGATGCATCACCACTGCCATTTTCCTCTTCTAAATAGGAAAATAATTTATAAAATTATTAGCAAAACGTTATGAATACTACTTTATATTTAAAACTAAATTTCTTTTATCAAAAAAATGTTAATATCAATAAAATTTTATTATGTATTTGTAAAAATTACACTAATTTTCAATCAAAAGGCTACTGAAAACTGCATACTTCTGTTTATAATTTTTCTACATATCATTGTAAAAAATATTCTAATATAATTAATTATTAGAATAAATTACATTATTATTTGTATTATATAATTACAGGTAATAATAACAATTGACAACCAAAAAAATTGTATCATAACCTCAATTGGTTTTTTCAAACATTGATTATAATCACCCAACATTGAGCAATTCCATATCATTGTTAGTAATTTATAACTATTGAAGTTAAATTGTGCAGAGAAAGGGTACATGTTCATTCTTAGCTTGCAGAAATCAAGGTAATAAGCATTCAAGTCATGGACCATGAACAATAAATTATTACTTCACATCAACCATTGAAATGTCAAATGTGAAAAATATTTATCATAATTAACATTGACACTGCTGACAGCTGTAGATTGATCTCTTCATCCACGTAGTAACCATTGCTAGACATTTTATCCCCTTAGAAATAGAGAAGTCTTGGATCACAGTTCGTCAGATCGCTTAGTTAACATTTTTACAACAATAAGACAGTGGGCAACAGCTCTGTCTGCAATCTTACTTGGTTTGCTTTTTCCAGTAAGGTCAAGGAACTAAAAGGACTGTGAACTAAAAGAACTGCAAAAGGCTGCAGGTAGATGCTGGATGCGACAAGCTGAGGACAAGGCGCGATGGCACTCATTGGGGAATGCCTATGTCCAACAGTGGACTGAGATAATATTGATCACAATGATGACAATGACGATCTTGTATAAAAACCGATATTGATATAAAAACTAGACAATATTTATCAAAAGCTGTGTTTCGTAAATGCTCTTACTTGTTAATGAAGTCCATAGTTGTGTTGAGATTACAAACAGGTGCGTGCATAACTGAACATTGTAAGGATTTACGCAAACAAACATAATTAACTCTTAAAATTGTCATGTAAACCGTTAAAATGCTTACGAGTACGAAAATAATGTTTTCTTATTGTGATGAAACACATTATCAAAATATCTAATGTAGACACTCTAGAGTATAGGACTACCTCTAGTATATATCTAAGGTGATAACTACCTATAATGATAATTTTGATAATGAGATTGCCAAGAAGCCTATAGGAATGTGAAAAAAAGGTAATAATCCTAACGAATTTGCAACAACAAATGTATGAGGTGATGAGACAGATACAGTACTTAAACAGTCTAAAATCACTGACAAAACTGTGTTACTTCTTAACTCAGAATCAGATTTGGTGTTACTTAAGGTCATATTACATCAGGGGCATAAACATATCGATTATGCTCTATTAGTCTAAACATCATAAGCCCTTTTTTTTTTTTTTGTTTACGGGGGGGAAACCTTCAAAAGGTGCCCGATATCATGGGAGTGATACCGGGTTATGT